>CAVNYN010241657.1:0-29934 GCA_963692815.1 Nyctanthes arbor-tristis | reverse complement strand
CTGAAATTATACCACATTGTCTATCTTGTGCGGTAACAATAGCATATTTCTAGTGTTAAGATCATTTTAATATTCAAATATAGCCTAAATTGGGTAAACTACGCCTAAGGTCCCCAACTTTTGAGATCGTTTGCATTTTCATCTTCGTCCTTTAAATCTGGACGAACAAAATCCCAACCTTTCAGAAATTGGCTTCATTCGTAAAATTACACATTCTGTTAATTTGACAATTTGTCAATGTTAATTTTCAGCTTCTTATTCAAAAAAAATTAATAATATACTGCCTTTAGAATTAATTGCTCGGAGTTTTGGCATGGGTAATTTGCGAAAATGAATTCTATCGTTTAGTATCAGTGCGGAAATGGACTATATAGTTTTTAATTTGACGATTTCAACTTTATCATATCAACATTACTAATCTCAATTAAAATATAAAGACTAATATTTATATTTTTTGTAGGATTCCAACGAGAGGTAACATGTAAAAAACTTCTTATTGTTGGTTGGTATATTATGTTGGTATTCATATTGGTCGTCACACGCCGCTAGCGGCGAAGAAGTCAGAGCTTTCGCTAGATATTCTAAAAAATATTTTAATTAACTGGAAAATCGAAAATGTCTAATTTCTTTTTGTGGCTGTGGGGAGGTAATACTATGATGACAGTTGAATTTACTTAAAATTAAAAATAAACTACCTTAAAAAAGAATTATATTTTAGAAAAAAGGAAAATAAGGGTAAAAAGGTCATTTTAACAATAAAAATTGATAAATTTAGACAATAAAGTTTTTTTTACAAGGATATTGATACGTTAAGGTTGATAAATTTAGACAATAGGGTTCATTTGCGCAAATTACATGGATAGAGGTTGGAACATGGGCAATAACAAGGAGTGCTATCTCAAAACATATAACGAAAAGTCCATTACTGGAATGCGTATAAAAATCTTGTTAGCATTTCGTGAGAATCTTCAAAGAATTGTGGGTTCAATTCGTCGCATGATTTTGGGCATTGGATCCATGCAAACAAAACAGCATTCAATGCATCCTTCATTGCATTGCGTGCATGTCTCTATCTCTATAATGAAAAGCTTACTTGAAAGTTGATATCCGTTTGATTATTTATTCAAAGTGCATACTCCCACTACCAGTGTCGCAAAAATATCCTTTTTATTTTTTATACAGATAAAAAGAACCATATTTAATATACTTGAAAAAGTAATTTAATCCCCGTGTAGACGTAGAGGTCCCAGGTTCAATTCCCATTGTGTAAGGGTTTGTTTATATTTTATATATATTTTGTAGTCCCTTGTACAAGGGTTTGTATTATTAGTTTCTTATCTAGTCGCCTGTATAGGGGTTTCTATTCTTAATTTCTGTGCACTGTGTTTCAGAAGGATATATCTATATATACTTGTACTATCATAATGCGAATTGTAATTGTACTTAAAAAAAGAAAAAAGAAAAAGTAATTTAACCAACAATCTTCTGACTATCCCTTTATTTACTTATATCAACATTATTACTCCATCTGGGCCACAAAAATAGTCTTATTCCTTTTCTCACATAGATTAAAAAACTTATTTAATAGTATTGGAAAAATAAATTTTAACATTATTTCCCTATTATACCTTTTTGTTTATTAATTATTTCACTTTAATAATTTTATTTTTTTATAACTATGCACGTTCAATGGAGACATATAAGAAAATTAATAATTCAATTACATTCTGAAAGAAAAGTGGACTATATTTTGGGACGAATGAAAAATGAATAATAGATTGTCTTAGTGGGACGGAAGTAGTAGTAAAAAAGCAAACTTAAGTCACAATCTTCTTATTCTACCTTTATTTAATATACATCTTTCAAGATTCAAGAAAAGTGGAATATAATTTGAGACGAAAGAAGAGTATGGAGCATCTTTGCGGGATGTAGAAAGTACATATATGTGTTCCATTCCTTTCTAGCACCAGTTGGTGGTATTTTCACGGTGCCATCTGCTAATGTGTACGCGGACTCTACGAGTTTAATAATTGAAACTCACCAATAGGAGAATAATTATTTATTTTTAATTGATCTTTTTAAGAATCACGATCAGTAAATGGCGTCATAAGTTACCGGTATTAGAAAATTTTCATTTATGTGTTAATGTATTTGTTTTGATGCGGTGGCCATTGTCTCAATTTTAAAACTCAGTCCCTGTCACTTGTACAATGAGCACGTCCAATGAATAGAGTATCTCCAATACTATAGTGTTAAGCAATGTCTTTTGATAATTGGCAATAATATGCCTATATGAAAACGATAATTTCCACTCTAGGTCCCCAACCTTTCAACTTTGTATCAATTTTATCCTGTTCTTTTTTTGGACCTACGAAGTCTCCAATCTCTCACTTATTATCGTATTACGTCCTCAACGTCACTTTTATTTCCCAACATTTCGATTTTCACCATCACCCCCTATCAAAATGACTATTATACCTTTAATTCTTTATTTCCAGATCGGAAGAGCACACGTTTTAATTTTTATAAAATTTTGTCTCCATCATGTTTTGGGCTCATAGGAGTACCAACCTTTCATTTTTTGTCATGTTTAGAGCAAGATTAATGTTTGGGCAAAAAAACTAAGGGGAAAAAAGCCAAGAGAAAAAAACTGGGGAAAAACCTATTTCCAAATAATGTGTTGGGGAAAAAGTTAGGGGAATATGAAATTAGACACGTGGCGGTATTTTATTGGAGTGGAAGGGAAGCGGGAGTGGGGAAAATAGTATTTTATTGGATTGGGGGGAATGAGAGAGGGAGAAAAAACCTAAATGAGGGGCCAAATTTGGCCCAAACCTAAATAGTTTGGCCCCTCATTTAGGTTTTTACATCCCCCCAAAAAAAAGGGTTTTACCCCTCTATTTTGATACACTATTTGGGTTGTTGGAGGAAAAACCTAAAATTTGGGTTTTTCCACCAACACTAATTGTGCTCTTATATCTACATTAACACTTTCTATACAAAATATTTTAATTTTTACTGTTAATATCTATTAAAATTATTATTTTACTATTAATTGTTTAAATAAAAAATAAAGAACAATATAAAATAATAAATTCACACAGTATAGCCCACTCTAACACAACTCAATGACAATAGTTGAAAATAATGATAGCAAAAAAACTCGATCTATAACAGTCTCGATAAATATCAAATCTACGTCCAAAAAAGTTGTCGGTCTAAGTAACAGCTTGATAAATCGGATCCGATATCTTGATGTACCACAAATCATGTGGCGGATATAGATTGGGTAGATCGGCAGAAAAAATTGATTTTTGATTTATAAAAATAAATATAACCGTAACACTTTAATTCTAACTTAATTTCTCATCTCTTTGTGATTTTCAGACTAATTTGCCTCCAATTTATTATCCTTCACAATCCGATATCTATATAAAATTAGAATTAGCGCATTAAAGTTCGGTTTTGCTTTTGTAAATTGAAAATGAATTTTTTTTTTTTGGATTCACCCTGATCCATATCTGTTTCGCGATATGTGATGACTTGAAAACCCGATCTGATCTATTACGCTGACTCTTAGATCAGAAACTTTTTTTACGTGGATTAGGTATCCATCAAGTTTGGTGTTGATCAAGTTTTTTCACTATGACCTCAGATAGTTGGAGTTCTTATTTTATATTGTTCTTTATTTTTTATTTTTATTTAAATAATTAAGGGTACAATGATAATTTTAATAGAAATTAATATTAGTGATTGAAAGACCAAGGACATGAGGTGTTATCACGGACATAATGTAATATGTTATCACGGACATAACGTAATAAATGAAATGGACAAAACTATATAAAAATTGAAAGGGTGGGACCTTTTGTGGAAATAATGAATTAAGGGTATAAAATGATATTGATAGAGGTTATGGTGAAAATTGAAAGGTTAGGGACGAAAAGTGATGTTGGAGACATAATATGATAATAAATGAAAGGTTGGAGCCCGGTAGGAAGGAAAAAAAGAATAAGGACAAACTTGATACAAAGTTGAAAGATTGGGGACCTAGAATGAAAATTACCCATATGAAAAACTAAAGAGTAATTCTAAGAAAGAATGAAAAAATGACATGAATAAGTAACATTTTTACATGTCACAATTTCATAGAGTGATAATCATATGAATACTTTTTCATCATCATTCAATAAAAAGTATCACGTTTACAATGTACTTATTCATATCTGATTTTGATATCTTCCTAAAATTTTTTTAAATTAAATAAATGATTGACATTATCTCATACAATGTCTATAGGTGACATTGCTCTTGACATTATCGAACATTAATTTTACTCTCTACATCCCACAAAGATAGTCAAGAATATTATTTTTGTCCATCCTAAAAAGATAGTCTACTTATCATATTGAATATGTTTTTAATTTTTCATTTCCATAGTACCCCTAATTAAAATATTTGTTATTATTACTCTACATCAACTACTTGTGAATTGAAATTATTTCCAAACAATTAATAAGATATAAGGGTATATATGAAAAAATACAAATATAAAATTTAATATTTCAACCATATTAATCATTATTCCTTAATGTGTGTGTAAATAACTAGACTCTATCTGTGTGGGATCGGAGGAGTATTCAATCTCCTCCAATAATTAAATTTCTCTCTTTTTCGTTTTTCTAAAATCTAATAATAATTTGCTATGTAAGGACTAGGAGTATTCTTACATTAGAGAAGCTTTCAATTCTAATATCAAGAGATACATAATCTATGCATGACTTAAATGTTTATGGCTTAATGTTTCTTGAAATGACAACTTCTCGAGGCATATATAAATTTGTGAAGGTATGTGTAAATTTATGTATAAATTATGTACACCTTACATGTACAAATAACACTTTCATCAATGTCTTGTATCAAATGTGCACCATGCACATTGTTGCGTTGGAGATACTCTTATATCCCTCCATCCCGGTAAAGATGTTCCAATATTCCTTTTTCATCTGTACCAAATTATATTCTTGTAACATCCCGGGAAATTTAACCCTGAATTAAGCTACGTGGTCGATGATGATGTCATAATTGCTCGAATTACATTGGAAGACCTTGAGATCATCGCTTAAATGCCAATCAAAGAAATAATGAGATTCTTGATTGCAAAAAAATCAAAGTATGGTGACGAAATTACAAGACGACACAAAGTATAGGGACGTCATGCACAATAAACGAATAAACCATAATTAGCCAAGTCACCCCAACATGTGTATGGCACCAGATCGTGCCAAATGTCGCAACATGGTTGGTGGAACTTAAAGGTTTATTAAAATTAACTAATTTTTAACTATTATAAATAGATGATTGGGTCCTCAATCTTCCAAATACCCAGCCAACCTCCTTTCTTTCTCAAAACTCCCAAAAATTCGTCCAAAAGTAATAATGGTGGAAGAACACCAATAAAGCTCACCAAAATACCTATTTGTCTTTGGAAAAAGGCTCTTTACCATATATAGATAGATTCTAACTTGAAAAATAGTTTTGATTGGGAGATAGCAAGACTTTAAAGACACTTTTGTAAAATTGAATTATTCGAGCCATCTTTAAAGAATCAAAAGGTGACTAACGTGTGCCTTGGCTCTGCCTCTTTGAAGTTCATATCTTTCATAACTCTCTTCTGATCTCAATATTTGATTGTGCATAATTGCTTCTTATGCTCATATTGTATTGCTTTGGCATTTGATTATTGATGGTGCGCCATTACTTTGGTAAACCATTATTTTTATTCTTGGGCATCGCTAGTGGCACTGTTTACCCATTTGCTTTGTTTTGTGATACTATGACCTTACTATGTGGTCTTGACCATTTTGAATTGTTATTGAATCTTTGTGTATTGCGCTTACGGGTAGGCGCTAAGCTAGTGGCGGCCCAACTTGTGCTTATGATTAGCTTCCTTGTGGTATTATGGCCTTCTTTCATTCCATCATAAGCCAATGCATATTGTGATTCACTGGATACTTGTACTCACCCCTCCTCTCCTAACAATCTTGTAAGTATTGAATTTAAAGCTTTATGGCCGGATTGTCCCAAAGGTGGAGAAGATACATGTATGTGATTGAAATTTCGGTGTGTGGCCGATATTTCATTGTAGATAGCTCACAATACACTTAATTATCAGAGTACGCAGCGAAATCGTCTCAATACTTTTGAATTGTATTTGTAAAGTCTCGCTCTCGATTTTGAACGGAGATATATATTTAAATGCTTCCGTTACCGATATTCAAGATAATATGGTAATAAAATTAGGGGCGTGACAATTCCACTTTTCCTGACTAATTTTTTAATTTTCTTATACACCCATATTAACTGCTGATGGTATAATGAAAAAAAATGAACGATTAAAGCGAGATGTTCAATAAGAGTGTGTTTTATTGGCAAGGATTTTCCATGGAAAATGAGATTTTCCACATAAGTTTCTACTTTTGTAGTGTTTGATTCAAATTTTTTTCTATGGAAAATATTTTTCATCTTTTGGTCACATGACCACATTTTCCTTGAAACAAGAAATTTTTTTCCTATAGGGAGTGTAAGTTTTTTGTTTTCTAAGTAATTCATATTTTCCTCAGGAATTTTACTTTCAAATACATTGCAATTCATCTTCTATGGAATTTAATTATTGGCAATTCAATTGACAAAAAAATATTTTCTTTACAACTAAATTCAATGCTTGTAATCAAACGCACTCTAAATGTAAGGGTGTATTAAGAAATATAATTTTGATTGTACTTTTCTAACAACATTAATTAAGTTTTTTTAAACTTAAGTGGAAAATGAAAGGGGAATATAATTAGTTTCAATCTAGTACCATATATATGGCATCGTGTAGCATCATACGGTCATGTAGCGTGCATCGGAACACGCCACATGAGAAACCACAATCACGTGGCATGTTTCAATACATGCCACATTACTGTATAGTATCATATGGTGTCATACACTTCGCATTGCTCATTTTCAGGAAAATATTTGCGGGAAGGAGAGTGTGGTCATAATTCTACTTGGTGCAATGGGAACCTTCACAATAATGATCAAATCTATGATCAGGAAGTATTTCTTCGCATTATAATAGCTTTGATAATATTTAGCTTAAGTCCACTTATTTGCAACTAAATTTCTTTTACAAACATTGTATTGTAACAATGTGTAGTGATATGATTCAACAACAAAATCAAAAGGAGAGAAATGAAAAGATAAGAGAAAATTGTGAAGTAAATTACTCATTACGATTTGATTAGTTTTAGGAGATAAAAAAATTACAAAACAGACGGTTCAATTCAAGAACTCAACAAAACTAACGAAACTAGGGAACCTGACAAAAACCGATAAAAACCGACTCCCCCCCCCCCAAAAAAAGAAACTAAACAGCACCTACAAGGCTTCGGTCAATTTCAGTACACGAAAATTCCAAACTCTTTTGAATTATGCAAAGATAATAAGATAATTTGTGATATGAAATGAACGGTAATAAACAATAAAAGACAAAGAACACAAATCCGACACATAGAGGTAAAGAAAATCCACCATATCAAAGATGGATGCAAGAGGAGATAACTCTTATGAAACAATTACAATGATCCTACCACATCCTATATATAGGTGACAAATAGGCCCTAATCCAAGTAGAGTAAGGAAATGCATGCCATAAATTCCAATAGAATTGATAGATGTCATAAATTCTAATTCTAGTAGAATTCGGGTCACCAACTCTAACAATCTCCACATTGACACGAATTACATTGAAACGAATCTTCGACGAAAAATAACTCCCCACCTTTTCCACAAGAGTCCTAAAGCCTAACCTCAATGACCATGGCCGACCAAGTCTAAGCAATGTTGAAACTTGGCCATAGGGAGTGTCTTGGTCATCATGTTAGTAGGATTATCATGGGCACTGATCTTGCTCACGACAATATTACCAGAAGCAATAATGTCTCTCACAAAATGATATCAGACGTCAATATGCTTCGTCCTTTCATGTAACATCTGATCTTTTATGAGAAAAATAGTATTCTGATTATCACAAAATACTGTTATGATCTGCAAGTCTTTATTGAGTTCTTCAAATACTCCTTTCAACCAAATAACTTCCTTACATGCCTCTGTAATAGCTATATATTTTGCTTTAGTAGTAGAAAGAGCAACTGTAGTCTGTAATGTAGCTTTCCAACTGACAGTATAACCACAAATGGTGAACACATAACCAGTAAGTGAGCTTCTTTTATTAAGATCTCCTGCAAAATTTGAATCAACATATCCAATGAGTCCATCTTTAGATCTCCCAATCGGTAAATGAACATCTAATGATCCACGTAAATATCTGAGAATCCGCTGAACTGCTTTCTAATGTTCTTTACCTAGATTAGCCATGTATCTACTGACTACACTGATTACAAATGGTAGGTCTGGCCTTAAACAAACCATAGCATACATAAGAGACCCTACTGCACTAGAATATAGAACCCAAAACATGTATTCAATATTTTCATCTGATTGAGGAGATAAAGAAGACAATAGTCTGAAGTGTGTTGCTAATGGAGTACTGGCAAGCTTTACTTTTAACATATTAAATCTGCAAAGGACTTTCTCAATGTATCTCTTTTGACTTAGATACAATTTACCTGCCTTTCTGTCCCTTTGAATCTCCATTCCAAGTATCTTCTTTGCAGCTCCCAAGTCTTTCATCTCAAACTCCTTGCTGAGCTGTGCTTTTACCATTTCTATTTCTTTAGGTCTTTAGTTGCTATCAACATGTCATTAGCATAAAGAAGCAGGTACACAAATGACCTGTCTACTGTCTTTTTTAAACAAACACAATTGTCATAACTACTTTTTCTAGTGGTCATAAAGGAATCAAACCTTTTATACCACTATCTAGGTGGCAGTTTGAAGCCAGAAAGAGACTTCTTCAACAAACAATAATCCTCATTTCCTGAGACTGCAAGACCTTCAAGCTGCTGCATATAAATTTCCTCTTCAAGTTCTCCATGCAGTAATGGAGTCTTTACATCTAACTGCTCCAACTCAAGATTATCCATAGCCACTCAAGATTATCCATAGCCACAATACCAAGTAAAGCTTGAATCGAACTACGCTTTACAACTAGAGATAACACGTCTATGAAGTCAACACATGGAACCTAACCTTTTGCAACAAGTCTGGCTTTATACCTGACTTCTTCAACTCGTGGTGTCCCTTCTTTCTTTTTAAATTTCCATTTGCAGTGAACTACTTTCTTATCCTTAGGTAATTTTACTAAATCCCAAGTGCCATTTTTTATGAAAAGATTATATTTCTTCATGTACAGCAATCATCCATTTTTTAGAATCTTCACGACAAATTGCCTCTGAATATGAAGAAGGTTCTTCACTAAAGTCAATATCCTTAGCAACATTCAAAGCATAAGCACCTATATCAGCTTCATAATACATCTTTGGAGGTCTAATGTCTCTTCTACGTCTGTCTTTCGCAATAGAGTACTGAATGAGCTCTTGCAGTGTAGTAGTAGTACCTTGTACTTCAGAATTTGGCTCTGATGTAGATGGACACTTAGGTTGTGATGCATTTTCTGGCTCAATGGAAAACTCCACTTGTGTGCTTACTTTCTGTTGTTTATCAGAACAACTTCCAAAACATAAACTACGAAGCATTGCATGTTCATCAAATATAATATCTGTACTGATCATGATCTATCTAGTTTCTGGACACCACAACTTATATCTTTTAACCCTAAATTTATAACCAAGAAAGATACACTTTATAGATTTGGGTTCAAGTTTACCATTATTTACGTAAGCATAAGCGGGACATCCAAATATCTTCAAATTAGAGTAATTGGCTGGATTACCAGACCATAGCGCTTATGTGTCGTTTTGTCAATTGCAGTGGAAGGTGACCAATTAAGGATAAAACAAGTTGTAGAAATAGCTTCGGCCCAAAAGCGGCACTAAAGAGCATACAACGTACCTTACTATCAAAGTTCTACTCATTCGCTCAGCTACACCATTCTGTTGTGGAGTATGACGAACTATATAATGCCTTAATATTCTTTCTGACTTTTAGAAAGCATCAAATTCGCCAGAGCAAAACTCCAAGCCATTATCCTTGCAAAGACGTTTTACTTGCTTGCCTGTCTATTTTTCAATCAAATTTTTTGAGTCCTTGAACGTTGAAAACACATTACTCTTTTGTTTCAAGAAATACACCCAAACTTTTCTGGAATAATCATCAATCAGCATCAATATATAATTTGCGCATCTTATGGAAGTCACCTTAGATGGTCCCCAAAGATTTGAATGTATATAATCAAGTGTTCCCTTCGTGTTCTGGTACCTGTAGAAAAACTGACTCTTTTCTACTTCTCGAAAACATAAAGCTCACAAAATGCCAGCTTACTGATATTTTGTTCGTCAATAAGTCCCCGCTTGCTCAATTCAACCATTCCATTCTTACTCATGTGTCCAAGACATATATGTCATAATGTGGCAACATCGATATTTGATAACAAAGAAGAAATGACTGCTAATTCACCTGTAACTATAGAACCTTGTAGGACATACAGTTGGAGAGTGTTCTTCAGAGCTTTCGTAATAACTAAAGCTCTCTTTCCAACTTTTATATTTCCATTCTCACCAACGAACTTGTACCCTTTTTCATCAAGAGTACCTAAAGAGATAAGATTTCTCTTCAGATCTGGTACGAATCTGATGTCATTCAATATCCAGACGATCTCCATTATACATCTTAATTCTGATTGTACTAATACCAGGTATCTTGCAAGATGTATTATTTCCAACCAACACAGCATCTTTAGAAATTGTTTCGTATGTTGAAAACCAGTCCTTATGGGAACACACACAAAACATGGAAGCTGAATCCAAAATCCATTCCTTAGAAGGTTTGGAGTTACCATTAAAAACAACTAGGAGTTTCGGATCAATATTCCATTGTACGCAATCTTCAAGTTCGCTGCGAACAATCAGGAATTCTCCATCACTCGTGTTAGGTATTTTGCTACCTAATAAACCCAGGGCGATGATGGCTGTTGGATTGAATTAATTTCATAGGCGAAAGCCTTTGATTGAAATAAAAACGTTAATGTGTCAAAAGTGTCGCCCAAATTAAGTCGATATCTGACCAGAGTGTAGTGTCAAATTGTAGCAACTTATTTCTAGTTGCTTTATGAGACTTCCCTAATTTAGCCCAATGACTCTAGTTGGTAACTAAATAATATCATTCGTAATTTACCTTTCACGGACGTTGCATGACTTTTGGAAGGATTGCATGAATTGATTTCTTTCCTAAGGCATGGGGTGACTTCTTTCCATTCTGGCTATTTTTCACTATTATAAACCGTGGGGTTTTGCTCATTGGTTACCACCACCGGAGACCACTACTTGTGATATGCTCTTGTGAAGAATAGTGCCAAAAAGGTCCCATTTTATTGGTTAATTGTGTTGCCATTAGAGTTCTTTTAGGGTTATTGTTTTAGGTCACTCTTGGTCAGGAAGGAGACTTGTTGTTGGTGACTGTTGACACGTCTGAGCCCTGATCATTTTTGATTCCATCTTGGCCGGAGAAGAGAAGACATAAACATATGTATTATAAAGCTTTCTTGTTTTTCATTGCATTGGTGTAACAATTGAATTGTAACTTTGTTCTTTTGATTTCTTGCAAGGGCTTTACTCCAACAACTCGAATTATTTTTTGCAACACTAGCTTCCCTAGATTTTTCTGGTTGCTTTCTTTTCTGTTTAGCAGCATCTCTCTTGAGCTTATTCTGCAACTTGTGGCACTCATATTTGATATGTCCCTTTCTTCTTGCAATAATTTTTACCTTTATTTCTTGAGTTTGACCTGTCTCTATTGTTACGTCCAAAATTTCTCTCATGTGTTCTACCTCGAACAATCAAGCCATTTGCTTGAGATTCAGATTCGTTTGAAATTTGTTTCATCTTCTCCTTGGAGAATAGGGTATCGTGAACTTTGTCGAGCGTAAGAGTATCATGACTGTACAAAATAGTATCTCTGAAAGTCATATATAAAGACAGTAATGAACATAGTAGAATCAACGCCAAATCTTCTTCATCGTACTTAACCTCCATAGCCTCTAGGTTAGAGACGACTTCCTTAAATGCAGTTAAGTGGTCTACCAGCGACGTACCTTCAGCCATGCAATAAGTATACAAACGTTGCTTTAGATAAAATTTACTGGTTAAGCTTTTCATCATACACAACTGCTCCAACTTTAACCACAACGAAGTAGTAGTTTTGTTTTCCTTCAAGACGTCTTTTAGAATTTGATTTGAAAGATGAAGATGAATATGAGATATGGCTTTTAGATTCTTATGTTGTTTTTCTTCTATTGTCCATGAATCTGGCATCTTGTCAAATTCTAACAGTACGTCATCCAAATCCAAATATGCGAGCACAACCCGCATCTTCACCTGCCATAGCGAAAACCTGGTGTTGAAATCCAAGAGTAGAATATCGTATTTTAGAGTTGCCATTACTGTGAAAAAACTTCGCTCTGATACCAGTTTGTTATGAGACGAATGGTAATAAACAATAAAAGAAAAAAAACACGAAAACGCATATTTGTTTTACGTGTGAAACCCTATAATAGGGAGAAAAACCCATGGATAGAGGGGAAGAAAAACCATTATATCAACGATGGATATAAGAGGAGATAACCATTATGGCACAATTACAATGATCCTACCACATCCTATATAAAGGTGACAAATAGGCCCTAATTCAAGTAGAGTTAGGAGGTGCATGCCATTAATTCCACTAGAACTAGTAAATGTTATAAATCCTAATTCTAGTAGAACTCGGGTCACCAACTCTAACAATTTGAATTCTTTTTTTGTCATGACTTTTTATTCACCTATTTGTCCAAAATATTGTGTTAGAACCAAATTAAGGACTAAATTTTGCTGTTGAGCATAATTTGAAGACCCATGAGGTTGAGATGGATTGCTTACGAGTCGTCCAGGATTTAAGCGCAAATTTGGAACACCATCCTAATGCATCTATTCTCAGCGAGATTAAATCGCTCTTGGCGTTTCTAGCATGTGGACCTTGCAAATTTATTTGTCGCTAGGCAAATGGAGTTGCCACGCCATTGCCAAACATTCTCTTTTGATTTTTGTTGTAATTGGACTGACAAAGTTCTTCTATTCCTTTATTCGGCTATTCGCCATGATTTTAATGAATGAACTTCCACTTTCAACAAAAAAAAAAAATGAATAATATTGTGTTCCTACATTCCTCTTGCTTTTCCCGCATGCCCAGAAATTGTAAAAATGAACCGTAAAAGTTTGAGCGGCACATGTAAACCCGCATGATACGTGAATGTAATTTGTTTAATCAAACTTTATTTTAAAATAATAATTTGCTAACCAAAACACATTATTTCTAGGGGGAAACCACTTTCTCCATTCTTATGGATTTTCCTGCAAGTGCAATTTCATTGATCATGGAAATAAATGCAAATTAGTTAGCACCGAAGAATACATTGTAAGATATTAAAGGCTGAACTCAATACTCTTAACGTTTCAGTACCTTCTATTATTCTTTTATAAGATCAGCAACATCTACCAGAGTAGACTTTACACCAACTATAAACACAGCTAGAATGCTCCCTGATACTCGAGAGAGCATAATCTAGACTAATTCAAGCCAAAAAAAGGAGAATGTCATCGGTCTATGTGATAAAATGGGAATTTCAGTAAAATATCCAGTAAGAATCTAGAAGGATCAACCATCCACAGATTTAAAAAAATTCACCAATTCACCTAAGGCTGCCTGCATAAGATCACTTTCACCTGAGAGCCCCAGCAAACAAAGGACGCAGTTTAGCTCCAATGCTCAGCCTGTCACGACTAGTTGAAGAGTTGCTACCTCTACTTGGTGATGAAGTCATTCTTTTACTCTTCTTATTCACAGCACCTTCACTGCGTGACCCCCTCAATGGCAGTGCAGCCAATAACTGCTGCTGACGTTTGGAGCCCGAAATGCGTTTTCTAATGAATGAACAAGCTTCTTTTAATTCCACATCATCCAGATCCTTCTCTAATTTTCTTTTGCAAGATGTGCTACTATTAAGCAACCTTGAATGGTCACGAGGAACATAGAAACCAGGATCTGGAAACAAAGAATTGTAAGAATGTTTGTCTTGACATACAAATAAAATCAATTGAATAGAAACCTTCAAATAACCAAGCATGATAAAGATGCACCTGATTGTTCTTCTCTATATATCTCTGGACTTGAAGATCCTTGGGGAGTTCGAGGAGTAATATTTGGATCATGTCCAACTGCACCAACATCTTTAATACTGAACTTTTCTAGATAACTTGAAGAAATCCCCTCATGAAGTTCATGTGAAGCTGCATCAGATAAATTATTTGCTACCGCTGGCAAGGCAGACCCTTTACACAAATCATCTTTTGCTGGCAATGCAGACTCTTCACACAAATCATCTTTTGCTGGCAATGCAGACGCTTCACACAAATCATCTTTTGTTGGCAATGCAGATTCTTTACACAAATTATCTTTTGCTGGCAATGCAGACTCTTTATATAGATCATCTTCTTTTTCGTTGTTCTCAACACCACTATGTTTTAGTTCACCAGAATTCCGCGTAATAGAGTCATCAGCAATGTCGCCTCTTCCATTGGCATCAATAATGTGATTACTTTGCAAAGCAGATCCATAGATGTCCGCATTATCCAGCACCGATTTTGGGGAATTGTTAAATATACTCAACTCAATCCCCAACTTCTGTGATTCAATAAAATTTGAAAACCAAGTTGTTCCCTTTTTGGCATAAAAGAGAATGTATGCCTCCTGTGACAATACAAAACTTTCGTGGACCCGAACAACCTAGAAAATTGCAATCAATCATCAACGTCACAAACATCATTTATTATTGTTTAACAACTGAAGATGAAAAATCAAGAGATTAGATATCAGAGCATCTTCAATGCAAAGTTAAGGTGGAATGTCTTAAGTGTATATGTGTCAAAGAATATTGACATTACATGCAAAAAATTATCCAATGTAACAATGTCAACATTGTATATTTGTCAAATTATTAATAGGGATTTTGAAAAAAAGAAAGAGAAATATATTGATTGGATAAATTAATGCTTGACATTGTCCATGACAACGTAATCTCATGACACTTTCTATGATAATGTCAAGCATTTAATGTGCTAAATCAGTATTTTTTGCCAATTGTTATATTATTCCATGACTATGACTGTACATTGGAAATGCTCTCAGACTTCCATAATTTAATTAGCACCACAATGCGTTAAAACAATTCCACTGCAGTGACCAACTAAATACCTTTGAATCATCAAACTGGCACCATGTATCAGGGGATATGCGAATGAAGCAATAGTAGTGGCCCGAAGTAGATGTGAATCCAACATGCACCACAACAGCATAAAGTTCATATGTAACTTCTACCTGCAAAACAGACGAGGAGGAGAATTAACCAAAACCATTTTCACTAACAAGATTTAAATGGAGAATGCTGTGGCCAAGCTAATATTATTAGAAAACATTCTACATTTCAGAAAATATTCATAACACCCAAAAACCTAGGGCCTGTTTCGCAACCAGTTACAATGGATTTTTATTATACTTGTGTAAGGTGTCACCCACAAAAGAGGACACATCACAGCGGTATGATGGATCCCATTACATCTTGTCTTTGTTACATGTCAACCACAACAGTTGACACCTAACACAATTATAAACCCAGTATAATTTGCTGCCAAATAGACCCTAAATACTCCCACCAATCAGGATAAAACAAGTGCATTTTCAGCTGATTTCAGGCTGTAGATTTATAAAAGCACTCTTTTAGTAGAGAACTAGTGTACTATCCTTGAACATTCTCTTTCAAATCATCAAGTACCTTATAAGTTATAACAAAACTCTAGTGGAATGACCCTTAACGCCATCAGAGGCAACATAATACTACTTCACATACTGAGTGAGAAAGTATTAATGGAAACTCACGTCACTTGTTTTGTCACTACGAGTGAAACACAGCATATCTAACTCCAATGGGAATGCTACGTGCTTGTCAATCTTCTCAACATGACAACCGTCATTTTTAAATCTCTTCAAGTGAAATGCAGCAATAGAAGGGGCATGGTCCAACATAAGTTGCTTCTCAACTGATACTTGCTCATTACACCCTTCACATGTGAACTTAGTCTCTAGATCTTCAATTTTTTCAACCTTTGTGAAAGATTGTAAAGCTATTAACAACGAGTTTGCATCCTCAATCTCCAGACTCAGATCAATTGATGGCTCATAAGTGTCAGAACAGTGGCCGCATTCGCAACACTTCAGCTGCAATCTCAAAGACCATCCAATGAAATGATAATATATTTTAACTCGTAATAAATACATACAAGTAAAACTAAACATAAAATTTAGCTTGCAAATAAATCTGTTTGAAATCATACTCTGCTGACAAGACAACCACCAAAAACCTGCTTCACAAAGTTGTCATTCTGTGAAGACATTGTCTTTTTGAGACTTGAATTTTCAGAATTTTCAAGTCTATCCAAAAAGCACTGCAGAAACTCATGAGCATCTTCCTGCTGAAACCTTCTAAAACTTGATGAAAAATCTAGCAGTATCCATAGTCAAGGACACCATAAAGCAGCCAAGAATTCTAGATGCACATCATTTAAATATCCCCACCCCGACAATTTAATTTCATTTCCGATAGTATACAGTTGATAAAGCTTTTGCATATCAATGTAATCCAGAATTTAGACAACACACCAGCCAGTGCTCTGACACAAGAATGATAGTAGTCCAGAGAATAACAGAAATGTTGTCAATTCTAAAATCAATAACAGAAATATTTGGCAAATTATCTACACTTATCCCATTAGAAAAATCACTGCGCACTTGAGGAATGTAATGTAAAAAAGGATACAGCTCAAATTGTTAACAAGCTTCCAAGGTGAGACAACTCGGCCGGGAGAAACCAAAGAAAGTTCAACAAGCTCACGCAGATCGCAAGATACACAGAACCCTTCATTGTTTACTGCAATTATCATTATTGACATGAGTATTAAAGAACTCCAAACAAACATGTGTATGAAAATCTATGGCCGTAAACCCAAATCTATTCTAAACAATAAGTCACGCGTAAGTCACATGTAAACACACATAACAAATTTATAACTGGAGAGCACAGTGTTAATCTTACATTTACAAGGAACTGAATGGCTGGAGTAGAAAAGGCCTTGAAGAAGTGGAACGGTGTGTATAAAGCACTGTAATACGGAATTCAGAAAGCAAGTGTTTCCCAAATTTGCAAATCCTGCTCCCTGCCAATGTTTTACAGGGCATCTATAGTTAAGCCCCAAAAAAGGGGGGGGGGAATGCGGACAAGCACTTATCAACAAGAATTACACAGGCGTATAGGTTTTCTTTTTTCTTCATTTTTTTTTTCCTGGGCTTTTTTTTTTTTTTGGGGGGGGGTGGGGGCGTGGGTGTTTGTATGGGGTAACCCTAGTGGTAGTGTACAACAGACGAAAATGTAATGTAAAAACCTAACAAAAAATTCGCCAACATACGAAAAGAAAGGAAAGAGAGATAGAGAGGGAAGACGGAGAGAGAAAAATACCGCTAGCAAAGGCTTATTATTTTCCGACAGCCAACCCACAACAGACGACTCGGATTCAACCTCCACGGGTCTGTTCCGTGATGGCCATGCACCCCAACCTAAGGCCGAGGGTTTAACATTGAAAGCCAAAGATCGTTCCTCAAGATCACAATTTTTCAACCACCGACCATAAGAAGAAACTTCGCGTTTGGGCGAGCAATTTGACTCTTCACCATCTCCAGTTTCACTTCCTTGGTCCTCATTTTCCTCATCCACATCAAAAACGTCGTCTAGCAACTCATCATCGTCTCGCAGCGTCCCAACGCTCCACGTCGAAGAATCTCCAGCAACCGATGAGCTCCCGAGGTTTGCGTGACAAATCGTGCTTTGATCCAGGGTTTGGAAGTCAAGGGTTTTGGAAGAATCAAACGAATTCAGTGCTGGGGGTGCAGGAGAATAACTTCCCATTGCAATTCAACTGTCGAAGTAGAGAGAAATCAGAACTAGAATTGATTTTAAGTTGGAATTTAGGGTTTCGAAGGCGCGGGCGAAAGAATTGGGGGTTTTGAGGAGGGAAAGTGGCAGTTTAAGGAAATTGAGTCTGGAGGGAAAAGAAAAAATAAAATAGTGCGACTTTGAGAGGGAAATGAGAGGACTTTTGGGTTTCGCTTGTGAAAATTTTTGGTGGTATTTTAGAGGGAAAATTTTTGGTTGTATTCAAAACTATTTATTAGTATTATTATTTTTAATAGGAGCACAACATTATTATTTTTTTTCATACAAAGAGGATATCAAAGAGTGGAGAGAAATTAGAACAAAAGCCTAGATATTGTTTGAACTCGAACGTCCCGCCTAACATGTGAACATTTAATTAATGTGATACAATTTGAACCATATTATTATTATTATTACTATTATTACTGTTGATGCTACTGCTACTACTGCTACTATGATGAGTAATAATTGCTGATCTTATATGAAATGAATAGAAGAAGATGGGCTTTAGATTGGGTCATTATATTGACACCAAATTTTTTAATAACTAGTAGCTAGTAACCACACAATCAAATTTTATTGTAATAATTTCAACTTCTTAGATTTACACCACTAATCTATTTTGGTCATTTTTTTTTTCAACTTTTTATTAGTTGTGGCATCGTTCAATCAAATGATATTTTGATTTTAAACTAAATAAACAAAAAATTAAGTAGGTGTATGATTAGATTTTGGAGAATTGATATTCTGTAAAAATGTGATTTTTTGAAAGTATATGTGGGGTAATTGGCACAAAAGTCCCTAACTTTGGTCATTATTGTGCAAATACTCCCTACCTTAAATTTTTGGGCAATTTCATCTTCACCTTTATATTTGTTTTGCAAAGTTCATCTTTATGTCTATTTGTGTTTAATTTTATTCATTTTTAAAAGGGCGTTTTTGTTCAACCACAATTTAAAAATTGAAAATCTTCAAATATAATTCTGAAATAATTAATATGGTGTAAAACTAATTAAAATAAATTATATTATTAAAAAAATTAAAAATAACTACTTTTTTATATTAATTTGGAACTTTATTTGCAATCACTTTTAAATTTTTAATTGTGAATGGACAAAAATAACCTTATGAAAATGAAAAAATATTAAATACAAATAAAATCAAGGATGAATTATACAAAAAGAAATATGAAGGTGAGAATGAAATTATCAAAAAAACAAAGGTAGGGATCATTTTCATAATAATGTCTAAAGGTAGGGACTATTTGTGCCAATTACACAGTTGGGAAGTAAGCAAAAATTACAAATTTATGTGTAATATTATTTTAATAAATAAATATGCGATTAAAAATTTAGTTTGAAGAAGAACTAATTTTGTAGAATCTAAATCAAACAAGACGTAAGATTTATAAAAACAAAAGTACATATTTTTATATTAAGATCTTAAAGTATACAAACAAAAATTTTTTGAATGTATTCCACCATCATGAAATATTCGAGAAAAAAATAGCAAAAGAATTTAAGACATAAATGTTAAAAGGATTAAAGACTAGAGATCTTCACATTAATTAAAATATGGTGTAGATATAAAAAAGGATGGTGTATATATATTTTCCCAGTTGGATTTCCTTTATCTTATTGTTATTTAGTTAATAGTATTATCTATTAGCTTTAATTGTGATTTGAAATGTGTGTTTAATTGCATAAATTTTCCATAGAAAATGTTAATTTTCATCTAAATTTCAACTTTTGCATGTTTGATTTATAAGTGAAAATGGAATTTAAATTTCATGGTAGGATCCTATTAAGCATAGTTTTTTCCATTTTCCCTAGAAATCAATTAAATCCTCCCCCTAGGTAAAATGTTTTCTATGGAAGTTGGAAAATATTTTCTTTTCCATCTTTTGGTATTAACCGCACTCTAAAATTACAAAAAATTTAACTAAGAACATAGACAATAAACTTAGGGTGATAAATCAATTTACTGAAACAAAGTCTTGTGTTTGAGTCTATACTAATGTCACTCCCTGAAATTTCCCTAATTATATTTATTAAAAACAAGAATGTAGACACTATAATCATACTAATATTTGGAAAACACTAGTAATCAATGGGGGAAAAATATCAAGAGTAATAAAAAAGATAGAACTGAAGTTGAACAAGTTTTAATTAATTAATGGCTAAATTTCACATATGGTCCCAACCTTTGCTCATTGTATTAGTTGGGTTCCCAAACTTTTTTCAACAACATAGGTCCTCAACCTTTCATAAATTTACACATAAGGTCCATAATCCTATAAAATTGATAATTATACCCTTTACTTTTATTTCTTTAATAACCCTCGCTTTCTAAATAAAAGCAAAAAAAATTAAAAGATAAAAATAATAAAAAAAGGAAAAAAATAATTTCTTTTCACCATACTTACCTAATTACCTACCTCACCCCTAACCCAGCTGTAAATTACAAATTCCGGTAGTCACTGGCAATAAAAAAAAGAGGCCCACATTTGGTGCTTGCCCATCCCACTATTATAAAAAAATAACAGGAAAAATGATGGTTTTCGTAAAAAAGAAAAATTGTAGGTATTTATCATTTCCGATTAAGTTGGGAATATGGGCAGAATAGTAGTTAGTTAGGTAGGTGGGAGAAAAATTATTCTTTTATATTATTTATTACTAAATTTTCACCCGTGCGTTGCATGGGCAATACCAAAAACAAATTATATATAATGGTTAGTACGTAAGATTTAATAACGTATGATTATAGACACTTGTCAACCGTAGTATTTTGCTATCTTATCGTAGATTAATACTTGTTATATTAAACTGAATATGAAATATAATTATGTGACCTCAGGAAATAAAGTATTTTATTTTACTTACTAACTATATTATAATACATATTTTATAAATTTTAAAATGTTAATTATAAACTATTTATGAGAAACTATTTTATTTATTTTTTGAGTGAATATATTAAACATTCCGAAATATATAAATAACGTCTGCACGATTAGATTAAAAGATTGTTAAATGACAACAAAATGTGTAACTTAATTAGCACTTGATATAAATCAGTCCAATTGTTTAAGGAAAGTTTTTAATTAGTTATAGTAAGATGATAAATCCACTTATCTAAAATAAACTAATTCTATTTGATAAATGATAATTTTATTGATATTCTGCAAGAATTACCTAAATTATCTACAACCTTTATCTGATAAAGGTCAATTTAATAAAATAGTAAACTAATAAGATGTAACTTGAATATACGACAAAAACAATTAAACATGGTTAAAAATAAGTAAACTATTACATAAATAACACTCTCATTTACTTGATTTCATTTCAGAATCCAAATAGCTTTTAATGAATATTTTGCATTTCTAATTTAAGTTTTTGAATATAATCGAGTATATATATATTTATATATATATATGAAGTCACCCATTAAATATAAATATATAGAAACTGATCTATTTTTAAAACTGAGGTAATCGATTTTATTTCATATATATAGTATGTTCGATATTTTTTAAAGAAATTCTTTTTAAAGATTGAATTTGAACTACTTAAACTATAATGCTAAAGTATACTGCTAGATTTTAAAGAATTAAAATATTTAGTAAAATTACTAAAGAGAAAATAAAAGAATTATAAAACAATACAATAGGATATTAAATCCAGACAAAAACTATGTATAAAAATTAGCGAAATGGGGAGCCCTTCCAATCTCGAACATTTTTTTCTATCCAAAAAACTAAATATCGTCCATCGATTAGCAATTTAAATGAACCTAGATTATCATAAAACTTAGAGAAAGAATCTTGTTTTGAAGATAGAAGAAGATAAGAGAAAATTGAAATCGAAACAACTAAATCTAATCAAATTAATTTAAATCAAAATAACAAAGATATGGATGACCGCAATCTAATTACTACAATAAACCTAAAAAGTCTAAAATATCTTACCCAAAACACAGTTGTCGCGGGAAAATTGTAGTACAACTATATTGCAGACTACTTTCCTTATATATATATTATTTTTATCTAAAAATTAAGGCGTAAAAATGACATAAGGAACCTTATGAAGATTTATGAAAGGTTGTGGACCATATGTGAAATTAACCTTAATTAATTAAAAATAATAATTTTCCTACCCCAAACTAATTTATTTTATATTTTTTTATATTAAAATTGAAAAATACAGAAACAAAAAATCAATAGAAAAATGTATTCATAGAGAACATTGAATGGAAAAATACAACAACAACAAAGTCAATAGAAAAATGTATTCATAGAATAATAAAGTCCAATTGAAACTGCAAGTATATCCTAATAAAACGTATGTTAGAAGTGGTATCACCAATAGAACACAAGTCATACATAGTATCAATAGTAGTGAAAAGAAATCAGCAAACACCATTAAACTTAGAAGTAGAATCATCATAATCATCGTGGAGCTGTGAGTATGACCTCCATGTGAGATGGATGGCAGTAGGACAGACCGATGGGGATGTACTGGGAGAGGATAGTCTTGAATAGGGATCCGATGGTACGCATCACAAAGATATGTATAATATTCTTTTGGGTAAATTTCACAAAAGGTCCCCAACCTTTGCAAAAAGTAAGAATTTCATCTCTAACGTTTTTTAAGCATATAGGTCCCCAACCTTTCAAAAATATGCACAAAAGGTCCCTACATGCTATTTTTGTCAATTTCAATTGTTTACTTTTTCTATAAAGACAATGTTACCCTTTATTTAAATTAAAAAAATAAGAACACAAATTTTATAAATTTATTTTGATCTTTCTACCACTTACTCTTTCACACACTTATAATATTCATTTGTATATCGTTTTTTCATCTACTCACTTAACACAAGATATACATAGATATTGATCAATATATTATCTTTTTCATTCACTTACCTAACACCACCATTACAACTTGTGCCATATTCACTTTAGGTAACGATCACTATGAAGTTTAAACCTAAATTAGTAATGATAATTGAGATGTGATTTATATTCAAGTCATAAAAATTGGAACGATTAAAAATATATGAATTTTTCTTTAGCAAAAAATTGAAGGTTTGAATTATTGGTTAAAAAAAGAGAGGATTTCTTCCCCTTTATTTCTGCTATAACCTCTCTCATTCCAAATTTTTACATCTAGATATAGCTAAAAATGGAGTAACAAATCAGAAAAAGCAACAAACTCTTTCATTATTTTATTTAAATCTTTTAGATTTTTTAAAAGGTTTTTGAACTAATTTCCTTTTCTTTCACACAACGAGGGTAAAATTGTCATTTTGTAAAAATATAAATGTGAAAATGGATAGAAATTGCCCATATGGGCCTTTTGTGCATATTTTTGAAACGTTGGGAACCTATATGTTTGAGAAAAATGTTATGAATAAAATTGTTACTTTTTGCAAAAGTTGTGGACCTTTTGTGAAATTTACCCAAATGTTTTGAATCAAAAGCCGTTCACATCATTTGAATCTCCTTCAAGCTCTCCAAACCGTGACTTGTGATGATTTGAAATTCACTGCAAGTAATATTCTGAAATTTGTTATTGTTGATAGCCATCTTTGAAAGAGATAACATCTGTGATTGTTGATTGCCATCTTTGAAGCTTGAAATCTATATCTATATATACATAAAAGCGATAAAGTTTCTTCATTTCATTTTCCTGCCCATCTCATGTGCTAAATCTGGTGAATGCATCGTGGTCCTTCATTTCATCTTCGTATCTTGGCTGTTCATTGTTATAATTGATTTATTTTATAATTGATTGATTGTTAATCTAATCTTCCTATGTATATCCTCTTGGAGACCTAATTTCTTATAATAATCTTATTATCTTACCTAATCCAATATTTGAAAAACCAAAAGATCATAATTAATTTGTTCTTGATTTTATCTTTCTATACATATCATCCAACTTTGGTAGATTTGCGTAGTATCTACATTAATTTGGCATTATGTCACTTTTCATTCCGTCTTTAATTATCTAAGTTAATGTGTAATTAATTTTTCTTATATCTATTATCACACAAAACTATTTTTTTATAATTCAATTTTCTAATCCATCCCATGATTAATTCACCCGATTTAAATGTTTACTATAATATTAATAATATAATCGGTTTGTATGCAGTGTTTTAAATCAACATTATTTTATTATAATCTAAATTATTATACTACGCATTAGCAAAGATAATGAACAATGTATTGTGCCGATTAAAATATAAAGTCTAATCAATAATAACTACAATTGTAATAAATTTATGCATTTAAGTTAGATATAGATAATTTAGCATATTAAGAGATGATCATAAATCATGGATTAAAGATCTTGAGTTTTATACATACGTATCTCTTTATGAAAGGTAAATTTCAATTGCCATATATAAATCAACTAAATCAAACAATTAACATCATTTGGATAAGTTTCTTATTTTCATCCAAATCTTTGATGATAATTGTAAAGATAATTAAAAAATCTATATATAAACTAATAACCTAATTCATTTGTTTTGCACACAGATTAATCCACTTTTCGCCCTCATTTCTTGGCATATCAAACCATGCAACGCCATTTGATCAATTGTAATTTTTCCAATAATTGAGCAAACTATTAATCATGGTTTTCCAATTACGAATCCCTATGTTAATCAATTAACCATGGATAGCCATTTTGCCATTTGCAGCCAAACTTTCCATTTCATACCTTATATTATATTTTTATCAACTTCACCATCATATGTCCAACCATAAGCAACCGAAATTGAATCCAAGTTCTCAAGCCAAAACAGTTCAGTCAAATTCTCAATTTGTATCTTCACCAGAAACCAGCCACATGAATTCATTGAAGTCGACGTTTTGGCCTTGCTCTTCAGACGATTTTTTCAGGTTGTGTCCAAAATCTTATGTTAAATTAAACACTCAACCGATCAATGGTTTATATGTTTTTAATGAATTATCAACCGATCAATAGTATAATCGATTTGTATGCAGTATTTTAATTCGTCAATTTTCTTGAGTTATAATCGACCTTTCAGTTTTTTGTATTTACGAACTGATTCTATGGTTTACTGATTTTAGTTAAACATTTGGTCAGTAGATACCTTTGGTTTTTATTTAACTATTCCCGTACTACCTTTTGGTTTTTGTATTTAGGAACTGATTCTATGGTTTACTAATTTTAGTTAAACATTTGGCGAGTAGATCCTTTGGGGTTTTATTTAGCTATTCCCGTACTATTTGTTTGACGCTCGAACAAATATCCAATCTAACTTGGTAAGTTCACAATTCAATTTGATTGCTTAAGTACCTTTTTATATTTGAATGTTAGCATTGAGAATCTGGTAATTATGCCTTTTTTTTTGTTTTCATAGATATTTAAGCTTCCAAAGAACATAGCTTTCCTTCTAAGTGTGTGTAGAAGGTGATCTATGGCTTTTCAAAACAGAGAGCTTGGCATTATTGAGTTAGTATTGATGGATGAGTAGATACTTTTATACTTTGATCTTTAATTCTTTTTTTAGTTAGTTCGTTGTATTTGCCATGTATTGTACCATCAATTGGTCCGTACATGCTTGAATTAATTCATGTGATTTATACAATAACGTACTGTAAAGCTAAAATTTGATTTCTCTCTTTTATTTTTACTGATATATTTGGATCTTTCTATTTCTGATATCATCAGGGCATTTAATCTTCCAGAGGGGGCCTCTTTAGATTTGTAATGTGTAAATCATTGTGAACAACCCATTTGAGATCCTATACTCTGTTTAGATTTGTATACAAAATCTATTTACACATAACCCGATTTGTATTCATAGATTTGTATAGTTTATGTGAGATTCATTGTGAACAAAATCTTTATTTGTATATATCTAACCGTATTATACACAATTGAATATAAGTGTTCAACATGTTTAGTTTGATTTTGTTTCTGCATTATTTGATATCAATCATACCTCATTATAAGCAAATAATTCATGCTGAATTAATTTTAAATAAACAATTTCCTCTAATATGAAATCAGTTTGTTTATATTCTTTGAATATTATAGAATATATGATATAGATTATTACTTGGTAAATAGAAGTTCTTAATTTAAATTTTATTTAATTTATTTATTATACTTTTGCCTAACATTATTTATCTTAGAAAATGGTAACTTAAATCATCTATTCTTAATTGTAACTATATATACTAACCAAATTGTCTGTACTTGACTTATCACAAACGTAAATTATTATGATTTAATTTTTCTTTTTTATATCAACGTTAAATTCTGTGATTAAAGGGAATTAATTTATTAAGCTGCTATTCACTTATCTCTAACAAAATTTAAACACCCTAAATAAAAGATAATTAATTCCTTAAGATGCTATTCACTTATCTCTACCAAAATTTAAATACCCTAAATAAAAGATTTAATTGATTCTTAATTTTGTCTTACTATACATATCCTCTCACATAAAAGACATCTTATAGTTATCTTTTTTAATCTAATCCAATTTGCAAGCACCCTAAATAGAATAATTAATTTATTTTTAATTTTAGCTTTCTATATATATCGTTTCACATGCTTAATTTTTTGTACTTCTATTTTTATTATCCAAACCAAGATTCAAACACCCTAAATAGAATAATTAATTGTACTATTTAATTTTTTAATTAATTATTATTAATCAACAAAATCAATATTCTTCATCTTTGGAATGACAGGAACTCTTTCGACTCTCTCTGGCGAAATAGGCGACAGACTTTTACCCTTGGATAGGGCCTAAATTTTTACGAAAACAGCAACATTCCAGCGGGTTTTCTGTTTCTAGTCTATGGATTCAATAGAGGAGCTTTGGAAATCACTGTCTTTGCACCATGAAGATGAAGAGGTGCTGCAATTGACGGACGACACGGTGGAAAGGCATGTGAAAGAGGCCAAATGTGCTCTACTTGGTCGAATCCTCACACGAAAACCATACATCGAGAGGCTTTTAAGACTAAAATTCTCAACTTTTGGAAGCCTAGTGGGCCGGTTCGAATTAAATTCTTGGACGAAGATGTGTTCCTATTAGAATTTGGGAATAGTAAGGATCAACAGAGAATATTGAACCAACAGCCATGGAATTTTAATCGAGCTCTGTTGGCGTTTGCTCCTATTGAACCGAGTTCAGGGCAAGCTCTCCCTGCCTTCCAATCGGTGCCCTTTTGGGTACAGGTTTACAATTTACCTCTTGGGCATATGAGACCAAACACAGCAAAGATGATAGGCAACCATTTGGGTAAATACGTGAAGGTTGATACTAACAATAAGGGCTCTTGCTGGGGATGGTTTCTCAGGATCCATGTGGAGCTCAATATATCATGTCCTCTTCGTCGGTTCATCAAAATCAGGCTCAGGTAGACGGAACATTTAACACAATTGGATTGGTATGAAAAACTACATAACTTTTGTAGTTTATGCGGTTATATGAATCATACTTTTACTGAATGCACGGGAGAGGTACCACCGATTCTAAGAAAGCCAGAGAACCATCGTTTCCAGCCAGAGTTAAAAGCCCCAACAGGAAGTAGAGGGCGTTTCAAACAGAGTCAACAACTTGAAGGCTACAATAGGGCAAATACTTCCGAAGGTAATGAGTCAGAGGGTATAGAGTTAGTAGTACAAAAAATAGAATTGTGCCTTTCAATGATAATGAGAAAAGGAATAAACTGGGGGCGGGGTAAATTTTTTAAATGCGAAAGATAGCTTGGTGTCGATACAACATACTAGTGGTATACACTATGGGGTTAAAACAGATACAGATTGGAAAGATTTTGGTTATAGTGTGAAAACTAAACGGAAGGCAGATTATGATGAAAGTGATGTAGAGAAGAGATCACGTTAATCCTCGGGAAAGAGCTCCAATATGGTTAATATATCAGCAAAGGTTGCGATGCAACCCCACTGGGCACAATGAGTATCCTAAGTTGGAATGCTCGAGGATTGGGGAGTCCTCGAGCATTAACAAATCTCCGAAGAGCTATCCGGGATACTGCCCCATCTTTAGTTTTTGTCATGGAAACGAAGTTACTTGGACAGAAAGCTAAACAAATTAAAAACTTTTGTAGTTATCCCAACGGGTTTCATGTTGATAGTAAAGGGCGGAGTGGCAGTTTGATTATGCTTTGGGATGATGCCTGGGATGTAAGTCTTGTAGGCTACTATTTCCACCATATTGATGTGTTATTCAACATGACCATCAAGGAAGTTGGAGATTTGTAGGGTATTATGATGAACCGAATACCCAACTTCGTAATCATAGCTGGACTTTATTAAGGAGGTTATGTGTTAATCAAGCTGGTCCTACCATTGTGATTGGAGACTTCAACGAAATCATGGAACTTTAAAAAAAAAACTTGTTAGGGCACTAATCGACCAGCAATGAAAGGATTCCTCAAGGCACTAAATGACTGTGAATTAAGTGATTTGGGATTTTGTGGACCTCGTTTTACATGGAGAAGCTCTTTTTCAAATGCAAACTTCCAAGAAGTTAGGTTGGATCGCGCCATTGCAAACCTTGCGTGGCGAAATAGATTTTGGCAGACTCGGGTATTTCATGGAGAGTTTTATGGATCAGATCACAGAGTGTTGAAAGTGCAGTTAGTTGTTGACAAGCCAACACAGTGTAGGTGTTAAATGGAGGCTTCGCGAGTCCAGCTGTAAGGAAGCAATCATTGAAGGGTGGAATGAAGCTCAACAATTGGCTATTCATGGAAAACTTGCGAATTGTACGGTAAAATTGAAAAAGTGGAAAACTGAAGTTTTTGGCATATACCTCGGAGAATCTCAGACTGTAAGCTGAAACTTGAATCTTTATATTCTAAAGATGTAGCTGACATGGATAAAGGGTAGATCCTCTGCCTTGAAAAAGAATTGACGAAACTATATCTGTTGGAAGAACAATATTGGGCCCAACGAGCTCGATCGAACTAGATGAAATTAGGAGACCAAAATACACCATATTTCCACAACAAGGCAAAATGCAAAAGGAGGAAGAATCAAAATTTGGGACTGCTCCATGAAGGGAAATGGTGGAATAAGCAAGATGATATTGAAAGGATTGTTACAGGTTTTTTCTCCACTCTGTTCAACTCTTCTTCTCCAAATTTGAGAGCTTTTCGTTCTTTAGTCGACGGTGGTGGATCTACTTTATCGGAGACATCTCAATCCATCCTGGGGGAAATTTTTTCCTCAAATGAAGTTAAAAATGCCTTGTTCTCTATAGGCCCTCTCAAAGCACCGGGACTAGACGAATCCCATGCAGTATTCTTCCAACAAAATTAGGAAAATTAGGACCTGGTAGGCCAAGATGTGATGAATTTCTACCTCCATTTCCTAAATGAGGGGGGATCATTGGAACCTTTTAATTACACTAATATTGTTCTGATACCTAAAGTGAAGCATCCCCAGGCCAAAATTCCGCCCCATTAGCTTATGTAGTGTGATATATAAAATTATTGCTAAAATTTTAGCCAACAGATTGAAATTTGTTCTACATGAGCTCATTTCTCCGCTATAGAATGCTTTTATTCCTGGTAGGCTTATTATTGATAATGTCATTGCAGGTTTTGAGTTGATGCACTCGCTTAAACGTTATACATCGGGGAAGATAGTTTTTGTGGCACTTAAACTAGACATGAAGAAAGCGTAAGATCGGAAGAGCACACGTCT
>CAVNYN010241649.1:0-21027 GCA_963692815.1 Nyctanthes arbor-tristis | reverse complement strand
AAAAAAAAAAAAAAAAAAAAAAAAAAAAAAAAAAACTCATTTGCAATTTACAAATATGAAACTAAACCTTAATGCCCTAATTTTATGAGCATAGATCCAATCTGATCCACCAATTGCAGATCGTATTTGCGAGCAGCATAGATTAAGCCCGATCCACTCTAAATTTGCCCCCGCTTAGTTAGATTATCGCCATGATATAATGATACTATTTCCAAAACTTACCTCTAGAGTGGTGCCATTTCTGATAGCAAAAGTGACACCCTTCATTTTGGAACTAGCCCAATAATTCACAAAGACTAATACTATTTATCTAGATTGAAGACCAATTTCAATCTAGTCTTCAATATAGTGGCAATTGAATAAATGAGGACCATTATGTATTTATGCATATAAACTAATCCTCCAATATAGTGATACCAACTAAACTAGATAAATAGCATCACATGTTCACAAAGTCTAGACCAACCATTCATCTCAATCTATTTAAAGGGGGTTATATGCGGATTACATGAGGAGACTGCCTTTCATTCTTTGGTGTGTTGTGAGTTTGCTATAGCTTGCTAGAGGTATATGGGTTTGAACATAAATGTTGGTGTCTAGGAGAATTTTAAAGAATGTTTCTTCCATTGTTTGAGCACATAGGAAACTGAAATGATGGAGAATGTTTGTGCTATTTTGTGGTCAATTTGGAGGCAACGTAACTTGAAACTGTAGATAGGCCAAGGCTTTTGTCCTAAGCAAATGGTTAACCGCGGGCTAAGTTTTGAAGGAATGAAAGGACGTAAAGATGCATTATAATACAACAATCCAGCAGCGGCCGAGAAGAATTAGGTGGTGGAAACTGAGCAATGGAACTGTTAAATGCAATATAGATCATCTCTATATGAAGTGGACTAGCATATTAGGATTGGCATGGTCTTGAAGGACGAGTCTGGAGGTTTTCTTGCTTGTTGCATAGGAGTATTTGAGGGAGTTTGGGCTGTTAAAGAAGCAGAAGCCATTGGTGCTCTTGAGGCAATCTTTTGAGTTCAATCCTTGGGCTATAGAGTTGGGACAATCGAGCTAGATGCAAAAGTTGTAGTTGAATCTATAGACATTAAGACAATGCCATGGAATTTGTGCTACTTATTGAAGATATTCGAAGATCTCTTTATGGGCAAGACAATTTCACTATTATTTTTACACACTGACAAGCAAATAAGGCTGCTAAAATTTTAGCAAGGCATGGTAAAATTTCTCTCAATATTTGTATTATGAACTCGGCTCTTGAGTGGCTTAATAGGCCACTTATACTTGATGTATTGAACGATTTTATGATAAATGAAAGTTAAGTTTTTCCCTTTAAAAAAATCAAAATAATTGGGAAAATTACAAAATGGCGGATTTAAAATATGCATATCACAAAAATTAGGTGCATTTGCATTCTTTCCACATCTCAAGGTTATTTAATTATTTTATCAGCTATATAAATATATTATATCTTTTCTATATAATATGTCTAGATATTAATTAATCCACTTAAATATAGATACCTTTTGTACCGTGATTTTTCCATTATATCATTTCTATATAATATGTCTATTTATTAATTAATCCACTTAAGTCTCGATATCTTTTGTACCGCGATTTTCCTGTCTTAATAAAAATTTTTGTGAAAGAACTCGGATGAACCTGTGATAATTGGGTTTAACAACTAAACCTTCACCATTTTGCCTATTTGTTTTGTTTATTAGTTTTTTTCGACTACTACATAATTGAACAAAAAAAATGAATATACGCGTCGGTTTTTTAGAGAAACGACGCACAAATAATAGGCGGTTGTAATTTTAAAAATATTGATATTATTATAAGTTTCGGTTCTTCTTTAAGAATCGACACTCATGAGTGAATCTAAAAATAGGTGTAGGTCACCAAGTGGCGACCGACGCTCATAAGGACAAGGAGCTTCAGTTCCATAAATGAGCCAACGCCCATTGGTTGAGGGAGGAGGAACCAAAAAACATGGAGAGCATCCTAATTAGGGTTACTCTACTTCTTCCTCGTATGGCACTCTCTTCCGCGCAGCAGCCACATTCCTCTCCGGTGCCACCACCTCTTATCACCTTACTCTTCATCGATGACCGCGAGATCCTCTCATCCCCTTAGTCTTCGTCAACGATCGCGCATCCTCTTATCCCTCTAAATCTTGTGGACTTTTTAGGCAAGTTTCATTTTCTTTTCCCCATTTTTTCTTCAAATTTCTTTTTGAATTTTCCCATTCTATTCTCTTCGAATCATGTTTGGTCTCTCAACCCTTCTAGTCTTTCCCTGTCTCTCTTGATTTTTTAGATCTCTGTTTTCAGCAAGGGGAAAATCGAATCGTGTTCGGCTCTTTCCACCCGTCTGGTCGCCCCCTGTCTCCTTTGATTTTTAGATCTTCATTTTCAGCAAGGGGAAAATCAACCGATGAGGTTTGTATTTTTGTGCGAATATCTGAATTTAATTCTCTATATTTGTTAATTTTATTTGTTTGATATAGGATATGTTATGTCCTCTGTGAGTCTAAGTTCTAGCAGCTAAATTTGGACTGAAGCTTTTGAGGATTGTAAGTCCTCTATGACCTCCATGATATTTTTATATGAATCATCTAAGTCTTCAATGAGTTATTCTATTAGGTAAAGAAAATTCAATTGTATGCTTCGTTTTAAATTCATTTCATGATTCACCTTAATTTTTGGTATTTATTTTGAAACTCCATTTTCAGTGATTGAATGTTGGCCATCTTGATAAACTGCTATCAATAGAGTCAAGCTCCCAACTTTAGTCTTGGTCCTTCATTTAGAATTTTTTTATGCGGGTTTTTTCCCATTTTTTGGCAATTATGGAATGAATATTATCTATGCTTTTTATGTCATTTAACTTGGTAATATGCTATTTTTTATACATATATTGCTAAAAGATGTAGGTTTTGAATTTATTTAGGTATACTATTTTTATGTTCAGTCATGATTCTATTATTCTTTACATAATTTAGTCTATGTAGCTTTATTAGTCATGATAGACATGCCTCTTTTGCCTGTTGTCCCCGTGTCTAAATGTTGTTTCACTTTCTAAATTACCTTTGCTTTAAGTGAGGAACATCAGACACTTGTCTCCAGTTTTTTCTATTAAATCTAGTTAATGCCTGTGTACTATATTTGTTATGTTGACCTATAATTTTAGTCTGCTATTTTTTTAGATTATTTGTGAACATCAATAATTTCCCTATATACTCATATGATAGTACTTCATCTTTTCAAACATCTGCTGAAGGCCTATACCAAAGTGGATTTGTCAAGGTTGTTTCACTAGAATCTGTTTTGCTATTACGTTAAGTGTTTATAGATTTCTGCTTGAGGGGATAACTAAGATTCAAATAGATAATCAGTAGAAGAGTAACAGGTGATTGATTCATGTAGGATTAGAGTTGCTTGCCATATGGTCTGAGATAACGGCGGAAAATTCTCTTGAGGTAGCTGAATTGGAAAATGTCTCACCTTTAGAAACTGAAAAATGGTTGCCTTATCCATGTTTAACTGAAAATATATAAGTAAGGAGCTACTTACATGATCTGAACTAATGATTATTCTCTTGATGATTGCGAATATCTCATAAAATTTTGAGTTAATTTACTAGATTCGCTGCTGGGCTAATCTATGTCAAAAATTTAAAGGATCGTGGTAGAAATTAGCACAAGGTTATGTTTCTATGATGAATTACAACACATGCTACATTAAACACTTGTTACCAACATTTGGCTCGCATACTTCTTGCATAAATTGTTTGGTTTCCAACTTAGCAAACTGTTTTCTTTTTGGGGATTAATTCTAGCCACATTTGTTGCAACTGTGATGTGCATTTCTTGTTTTTGAAAATTATGTTTAATGATTCGAAGACTAATTTTACTTTTTTGTGTTAATAGTGCTCATGGTACCGAGAATGAACCTAATGAAGATGCTGCTTTTACGTCTACATAGAAAAGGAAGATAGAAGTTAATGGTAGCATAGTCTTGATTGAGTTTTTGAATTACTGTTTCCTGTTTATGTGTCATTTTGAGACACAACATAGAGGCATTTTTGGTTGATTTACATTATAGGTAGAATATATATATAAACGTCATTTTTGTACTTGTCAGTGTAATTAGAGCTGTGCGTCTGATCCAGAAAACTGACCCACCCAACTCTACCGACCCGGTTAGTGGGTGGGAGAGTAGAGGAACCGACCGGGTCGAGTCGGGTTTTGAGTTGACTCGCTCCTACCCGAGTCAACCTTGGTGAACCCAACTCGTTAAAACCGAGTCAGTTAACCCGATTTTATATTTATTTATTTTTTTTCACAAAATTTTGTTTTGTTTAAAAGTCACAAAATCGTTTTTTTGAGTCTTTGATTTTTTTTTTTAACTTTTCTTCATTTTAGTGTGCAAGAAGCTATGTGATTTCTTATATTTCACAAGCTCAGATATCTAGTTCCGTCATATAGATACTAAAAAAACAAAAAGGCTCACTCAAAAGTCAAAACACTCTCAAGAACACAAAGAACACAAGAGTCTACCCCAATTCAAGTCACAATCTCAAATGGAAAGTTTGAAACCCTAATTTTTGCTACTTCTTCCCTTCCACCGCCTCCGTCACTGCTCCGCCACCTCCGTCGCTACTTCAAGGATTAGTTTTCTTCAAGGTGCAAACTCAAAAATCAAAAAAATTGAAAACCACCCGCTGCCTCTACCGCACCTGCCGCGGCTGCCAACGCCGCCATTGAACACCATTGCTTCCGATCTCCAACGTTGATTCTTGAGAGAGGACTGAAAGAGAGGAGTGTGACCAAGAGAGATAGAGAGAGACTTGAGCCTGAGAGTGAGGGTGTAGGAGTATGCTTTCGTTAGTGTTATATTTTAATTAGGGTTTTCTTGGATCCGATTTTGGGCTCTAAAATTTGGGCCTAAGTTTTAGAAGAATAAATAAATAAAGGCCCAAAACGTAGAACCCGACCCTTGGTGGGTGGGTTCGGGTCGGGTTGTACGGCCCATCGGGCTGGTTTTGGGTTTCAAAGCAAAACCCGACTAATTGTCGGGTCGGGTAGGGTTGGGTCCAAACCCGACCCGATCCGGTCGACGCCTACCCCTAAGTGTAATTACGAGACCATTATTATTTGTGCTTCTAAGTTCGATGCTTAATAACTTGTAGAATTCATGGTGTGATGAAATAACATACTATTATAGTGTGCTTCTCCCATTAATATATCTTCTTGTTGGTGTATCTTTTCTTTTTTTTTTTTCTTGAGTTTCTGTTGCCGTTGTATTTATTCCCCAAAAAAAAAATTGAACAAGATAGGCGTCGGTTGTGGGGGTGAAACCGACGCCTATTGTACGGTTTCACCCCCATAATCGATGCCTATGACTATATTTTTTTATTTTTTTTAAAAATTAAACTTTAGGCGTAAGTTTTTGTTAAATAACAAACGCCTATTGTACAGTTTCACCCCCACAACCAACGCCTATGACTATATTTTTTTATTTTTTTTAAAAATTGGACTTTAGGCGTTGGTTTTTGTTAAACAACTGACGCCTATTGTAACCTTTAGGACTCACCTAACTCTCGACGTATATAACTTTACAATATACGACGCAGACATATACGTATCCGTTACAACCGACACGTATTTATGCATACAACCACGCCTATTGAGTTTTTCTATAGTAGTGTTCACTAATAAATTAAAATACCAAATTTGAAATGTCAATTCTAAAACAAACTCTAATCCATCATATTCGTTAATTCACTATCTCTACCATGTGTATTGATGAGTTTAATGTTATTTGGATTTTTTAATGCATTTTATATTTTTTTTTGAATATCTTAATTTTATTAAGATTGTTTAGAATGAGGCGGGTAACAAGTATATTTTCCATTATTGTATATATGTACGGATAATTATATGTAAGAATGTATATTATCTTTTAAACGATCATGAATGTTATGATTACTAATTCCATCGATCTTATTAACTCAATTAATGTATGCTTTTGTTTTTATATTTTCCATATGGTGTAAATATTACAGATTTAAGTTTAATTATCTAATAATATATTTTAGTAATAATTAAATCATTAAATCATTTTTTAGTTTTCTGGTACTATATATATCCAATTTGCCAATTTCACGGATAAACATTAGTCCATCCTTAAATCTATCTCTTTGTATTTTGAAAATTCAAATCACATGAGATAATAATTGACGCAATCTCATTATCTCATTTAGAACCCCCGGTTTGGCTATGAAAACAAGGCTAGGTTTTTTACGGAGCCCGATCTCCAATAACAGACTAACAATGTGACACACACACCACATGACAGCATCTTATTAGAAATCGGGCTCTGTAAAGAACCCGGCGTTGGATCCTTAGAAAAATTCTCTAGAACCCTTAACAATAACAATTTCCTCTTATGCAGTCGTGTGGTGGTATGTTTCTCGAATATGCAGTCATGATATCCGCGACAGCACCTATATCAATGCTAACATTTGTCCCCTTATGCAGTCGTGTGATATGTTTCTCGATTATGCAGTCGTGATATTCGCGACAGCACCTATATCAATGATAACATTTGTCAATTTTTTTCATTCTATATAAGTTTTCAGGGCATGAGGAATTTGTTGCTTCAAAAATTTAAAAGAACACTCAACACATGAGCAATTTTTTCTTTTTTAATGATACATGAGTTCCAAATATTTGAAAAATTATGTGGACTTCAATTTCAAATGCACTATGTACTTAAATATAAATCTAATTGGAGGAAATACACGTCTGTCCAACTTATTAGTTACTACAATACGTAACTTTCTATTAAATGTCACTAAATGAAGATGTAAAATGTTATTTTTTAAAAAAACTAGATTTGAATCATAATAAAAAAGATAAAAATATGAATTAAATAATGAAAGTTACAATAATTGTCTTAATCTATATTTCATTACTATTTACATATATGTAAGTAATGTAGTATGTAATAATTAATTAATTAATTCTGACGATATATTAATTAATAATGGTGTATACGCAAATAAATTGTTAAAAACTAATGCAACAATTTCAAGTAATACGGAAAGTTTTTTTAACTAATTAATGTGTTAAGGGCGAGTAAGAAATTTAAAAAATAAATGAAAAGTTTTTCCCTCATTTATGCTTTTATATATTGGTTATTATATGAACAATAAATAAAGATTCATAAGAAATTAACTCATGGAGGAGCTATTATTTAGGATAGATGAAAAACGAATAGAGGACCGGGATAGAGGGTTATATTGATTAATTAATTTGAATTATTATGTGTCTACATCTCACTTCCCACTTAATTTTTTTTTCCCTCTTCAATAACTTTTCTCCCTCTTCTCTATTTTTCCCTCTTAAATTTCCTAGCCACAATCATCCAATATATTAACATTGTAGTATCAAAGAGGATGTCAAATTTAGTCAATATCATTTTTAATGATATTGTCTAAATTTTTTATTTCCGTTTCTAATCTCTCACTACCAAGTTATCATGACATTCAACATTAGCATTAGTATCAGAGATGTTTATGAATCAGTTAATGCGCGTTGATCCAATTCTATACCAAATGAAGGTCAATGAAATGTAAAAGTAACAATGAAGCACATCAAATATTTGTGAAATGAATTTCATTAAAACATTATCAGTTGAATCCTTCAAGCATTGACCGGCCGTTTCTATTTAATAAATTCAAAGTTGAATGTGCTCTCACACGGGAAATAATTATACCGAGACAAACTTATCTAATATGAATAAATGACATGTTGAATTGGCCATTTTTAATTGATTGTTTATGAGCCTTCCAACCCATGCCACCACTTATTTTGTATATAAAACAATCAATTCAATAAGACCAATTAAACCATGTCACTTTTTCATGTTAAAAAAAATATTGTCTCCATAGAATTACTCCTCGCAAAAGTCACTCAATGACATGAATATTATCATTCAAATTTATAAGAATTTATAAATCATTCAATGTCCATTAAAATCCCACTCAAGGACAACTGTAATAATAATAATATTAAGTCAACAAATTGATTATGTACATATATATAGATGGTGGTGTGGTCCAAACTTATTCATCAAATTCTTGATAGAAGATACCAACCTGAAATCTCATATCAGTTATGGCTTGTTTGAGAATATGTCTTTTCATTGGACTGATTTACATGGCAATGGCATTCCTCCTCTTTTCGGATGAAAGAAGTTTGGGTAAATCTGTATTTATAACTTTCTTATTTTCCATTTTACATCAGTAATGAAAAAATTTCAATTCAACTAAGGCTATATGTTCCGCTAGTGGTTTATGCAGCTCTTTTCTTTTTTTCCATTTTTTCTTTTTTTTTTTTTGGGGGGGGGGGGAACGGGGGCAAAGTTATATGGTGTGATATGAGGAGAGAGAAATTAAGAAAGGGGTAGGAGTTATTTGAATCTGAGACCTCTTGCTCGAAATTTGAGCATTCAATCATTGCGCTATAATTCAAATCACTAAATCTTTACATGTTGAGAGACTTCATATATATATATATATATATATATATTTTTTTTTTTTAATTTCTTATGTTTTGGTGATTTTTCAGCTGCAGGTGATAACAACACTACTACGATAGGACCATGTTTGCTGACGGACCCAGTGTGCAACGGAGCTTGCTTACTATTTAGTTACAAGCGGGGAGTGTGTGTTAGGACTACTAGTCCATTTTTCCCTTTATATTGTGTTTGTTATCATTGGTGATTCGATTTAGATGTTTATTCCCAAAAATTTTATTATGTTTCTAAGTTGGTTATTATATTTCCATGCTCATTTGGCACACATTCAAATTGAGTTTTAGAGATAAGAATGAGAGTGGTTGTTGCTGGATGTGTGCCAAGGTAGCCAAGTAGCGGTAGGCATGCAGTCGTAATAATCAACTTGCATGCAGCTGTAATAAGATTTTTGTGTTTATTCAATTGGGTTAAGTTATTACTAAGGACAATTATCATTATATAATACATTATCACATTCGAGTCGATAAGGTACAAATCCGTGTGCTACTTCTACGCTCTCACTAAAAATTTGTAACTAAAATTTAAGAGAAATGATAAGGTGTCATGCATATGGTACCATATGATCACGCCAATAGAGAACCCACATGTAAGTAAGTACAATAGTGTACATTTAAGCACTCCATATAAGCGTATAATACCATAACAATGTTATATGTCTAGTGCCTTATCATTTTTCAAATGCCTAAAAGGATCAAAATCGCAATAAAACCATTTGTTTCTACGTTTAGCAAGCATTGCTAAATGCTAGAGAAATTTTTCGTGAGATCATTGGGCTGGGTTCCGGTCCTACAATAGAAAGATTCTATCGAGATAGTAATATAATGAGATAGGTTTTGGGGACGATATAATTTGTCTTATTATTATTATTATTATTATTATTATTATGTTTTATACGAGAGATAGTGGAGGGAACGGTAATTAAGGGAAAGACATGCGTGGTTCAAATTTAAAACCTCTTATATGAACTTGAGTATTTAACTATTATGCTTGGATCTTGAGCCTTTTATTTTTATTATTATTATTGTTTCTTTTTTTAATTCTTTTTGCTTTTATTTAAAATAGTGAGGATATAAAAGTCATTTTTTTTAGAATATAAACGTTATTATTGGACAAAATCAGTCCACAGGAACGTTATTTGTCGATATAAGAAAGGTTGGGGACCAACATACGCCGTAGAAAGAAAAAATGGGGACTTCATGTTCAATTTTATGAAAGGTTGAAGACAGGTTGAAGGGAAAAAAAAAATGAGGACATACTTGCTATAAAGTGTAAACAATAGCATCCTCTTCACCCCGAAATGATACAAAATCAAAATTTAGCACCATAAATAGTGTTAAACGCTTGCGTAGCATGTATTTGAATAAACCACATTAGTTGGAAAAGTTTAGCACCATAAATGGTGTTAAATGCCAGCCTGGCGTGTATTTAAACAAGCCAGATTAATTGATAATTGTCCACATTAGTCTTCGGAATTGATGTTGTGTGTTTAAATACATGTCACATAAACCTCTTATACCATTTATAAATTCAAACGTCCGATTTTATATTATTTCCTCCTCATCACCAGCCTATATTCGTGCTTTTGCAAGTTGTGTGCGAGCCGGCTGGCAATCTCGTTCTTCTTAATAATTCATGAGAAGGATGAGCAAGCCGGCTCCCCATTTTAAGCAGCTGTTCAAGCTCGCACTTGGCCTCAACTCTCAAAGAGCACGAGTCGGCGCTTCGAGATTTTTTACCAAGCCTACACTGGCTATGTTTTGTCACACGTCGTTGTGCTTAAGCACATTTACACTCAAGATGTATCATTTTTTCCCCCCGCTTTTCGCTTTCCAAAACATTCATTATGGATAGTGTTTTGGGTTAAATTTTCAGCTTCAAATGTAGGAAGTCATATTTTGGGACAATCTTGTAGACAATAGTGATGATCTAGCCCCCATATGGTTTTAAACAATGTTGGTTGACCAATGAGGAATGCAACCAAAACTTGCATCGCCAATCGCCAATCGTTGCCAGTTCGGCACGTGTGTTTATACTGGAAGCAATCCATTCGGAAAAGTTGTACTGTAAATCCATTCGATCTTGAATAGCATGTTTTATAAATTTGTGGACTGCCACGAAATAAATAAATAAATTTATTTTCTTAATTTACTTTGGATTATCCATCCATGTTCTCCAACAGGGTACCGATAACTGAATTCATCGGTTAACAAATTTCCATAGAAACCTTTATTTCTAACTTATTATTAGTACAACTGAATGCTTCAAAATTGAAGAGCAAACATTGTTTTCTATGCCAATCTGATCCTATCCTATATTATATCTGAGCCTGAAATAACTGGCACAAGGCAAGAAAGACTCCTATATATACTGGCACAATTTTTTGCCACCATACCATACCCGTATCGCCTCGCCTCGTCTTGTCCAGTTTCCAAAGATTTCGGCCTCACAGCAATTGGAAGCAGATGGGGTTTCCCTCGCTTTGAAGGTGTGAATAAGGGGTCTTCCCCATTGGATGTAAAGGAAAATCAGAACTCATCATAGTTACATGTTAGCATATGTTAAATTTTGTACAGCCAGCTGGAATTAGCTGAATGGTATTCTCCAGTCGTAAACCCCATCGCAAAATTTAACCTGCAGACGCACGAGAACTTGTTACAGAATGTCCTGCAGCACCATAATTATCAACGTCGTCTGCCCTTACAATCACCGCACAAAATATGTACCCTCAAATGGTGATTTTCAGGGCTCGATTATGAGTCCTTGATAAAATTAACATTAGATCATGTTCGTATCAAATAAGGCTTTCTTAAGAGTGAAGTCCAACCCCAATAAGCATAGGAATTGCAAGTTGTAATGGAAATAAACCACTCATACTTTCAAATTCTATGCATAACTGTAATGAGAAGACTTGCCTACCTGTTTGGTGATTCTCAGTGTTCCTAACTTCTCTGCTGCTACTAGACTTGTTCGTATCCGGCTGAGCTGCTGCTTGATTCTGGGGGGGAAATCAATACAAAAACAGAGAACAATGAATCAAACAGGTCTATCGATGCATAATAGCTTCCATTCTGCTGAACTGATTCAAAACTCCTTGATTATTTTTCAAATGAGAAAATGAAGCAATATGACATGTAGGAATCTGATCCAATGTCCATGTGTATTCAACTTGCCTGGGGTAATGGAAACCGCGCCTGGTGCAGACCAAGATACTGTTGATATGGATCCACAAAATTTGGAATTTGTGGCTGGTTTGGGTTGTTTGGAACATGTGGGTTTAGCAGAGGATCGGGTTGATTTGAGACTTGGATTCTCTGAGGCTCGGGTACAGGAATTGGGGACATGTGAAACGGTGGCATGGGAAATCTTGGACCCATATGTGCTGATCCTGCAGCTGGATTTGGCATTGGTGATCTGGGAATATACGGCACCATTGGGGGACGGTTCATGCCCATCTCCATTCCCATGCCCATCCCCATTCCCATGCCCATTGCAGGCATGAACTGTTGGAAGCCAGGGTATATCATGGGAATCATTCCACATCCCATGGACATCATCTGCAGAAAACATCACCATGCATTTCTTCCTTTACACAGCAGAAACGTACTCATAGAAAGGAAAAAAAAAAAGCCGCATTGCTGATGCTGGCTTGGACTATTATGACAGAAAGGAAAGGGGAGTGTGGGGGCGAGGTGACCTGAGAGCACAAAGTCTAACCATGATCAATTTAGCAAGAAATTTTCATAATGCAAAGGCAGATAGAAAGCATAGGAGAATCTACCTGCACTTGAAGTTGTAATGATTTCAAGTACTCAATTGCCTCGTCCAACATTGAAGCTTTGTCCGACTGCAATTTATAAACCATAAGAAGAATTTATCCTTTGATGTTGTAGAGCAGCCATTCCAGAATACAAACATAAAATACAGTAACACCTTATTGCAGCGGGGTATGAGTTCTTGCAAAGCCCTCATCTTTTCATTGATCCTGTCCCGACGCCTCTGCATGAGTTCCAGCATTCAAATAACTGAATAAAAAAAATCATGCAAGAAAGGAAATAAAGCATCAAAAGCACTAAATAAATTAACCTAAACCAATAAAATTTTTTGTTTCTTTCCAGTTCTTGCATGGACTCAAAAAGAGTTACTCTATACCATCTGGACAGTTTAACCTATACTATTCCAGCCAAATAATAAGCCTTGGATAAGTACACACCCTCTCTGATAAATTGTGAACTTCTGCAGCACGAGATCTCTTTGTTGATGTTGAACGGGCATGCATCTTGGCTTCAGCAGATTCATACTCAATATCCTAAAGCAAATGGGCAGAAGCAAAAATTAGTGGTCAGACAATAAACATACAATGTTATCCACCAAGATGTATCTAGGTAGTAGAACAAATGCAACCATTCCTCTTTAATTTGCAGAATTGTGGTCAGGTTCTACATTTAAGTACAAGTAATAATGGCTGTAAAAATGCGTTCTTAGGGCCATAGGCTAACCGGGTTGATCACAAGGATTTAGAAAAGAAATGCAACCCATCGGTCCAACACCAAGATCAGTTTATGACCAAGGAATGACCTAATAGAAAAGGTAGCAACACACCCGCAAGTGGTTGCAATTTCGTGTCTCATGGGAATTTTTGATTCAAGAAATTAGAGGTAATACCCTGCTCTGCAGCCCATAGGCCCAAAAGAAGAAAAATCAAGATCAGTCTACTCAATTGTAACTAACGTCAGCACTGTATGAAATAGCACGACGATATGCCTTTAAATTGTGACGTGCATAGACAGCGATAAGGAAATTCAGGCCTTTGCTACTTGGTTCATTTCAATGTTTCATTGAAGTTAAAAAGTTTTCACGAGATTCTCTGAGCAGAATCACCCTACAGAGCTTTATGCAGTGAACTCCCTTTCCCATAAGCCAGTCGAGACTTGCACAAACTGCAATCTGTTTTCCTCCTCGCGTCTCAATCCTACCTTAATCTTATAGGAAGTACCATGCTACCAACAGAGGTGGATTTGAACTCCATGGAAGGCCCATGACAATAGAAGACATATAAGACCAAAAACAACGATCTTAAATGAGTGTTGTGTATTGAAACCTGACTAGTATTTATTTCATCTTTCCTAAAACAACTTCGTCTAGTAACCAAAATTAACTTTTATATTAGTAATAACCAATCCAATGACAAATTAAAACTTGGAATGGATTATAAATGAGTAACTTTATTAAATTTGATCTCCTCCCAGGCGCACACAGGTGCCCATAATGCCACCATATGTATAGGAGGAGAACGGGACTAGTGTAACTCTATTAGTAAAAACAAGAATTTGTGCGAAATTTCTGTTTTATCTCAAAAAGGAATTTCAATCAAGACACACATTGGAAGATTCTTGTACGATAGTCAAATAGTGCAACTAGCTAGTGATCAGTTCAGACGATACTCAACGTTCAACAACTCCATGACAGTGCATTAGAACTAGAACTATAACTTAGAGGCCAAAAGATTACATGGAAAATATGTTATTGGGTTGGACCATGTGCTATCCGATCTAAATACTTTGAGCTTGTTTGATGCTCTTTATTTGTCAAAACGTGGAGAATTTATAATAAAGAGAAAGGTAAAATGTGTATTAAAAATGTAAAAATATAGAAAATATGTTGTGATAATTAAATAGTTATCAAATTAAATATCAAACTATTAATAGATAAAATAAAGAACATAAAATAAGCTCTTTGATAGTTTAGCGAGTGTCTAGCCGTATTCCACCGCAACAAGCGGCCAAGAGGCCATCGTGAATCTGTGTAATCATTGGATTCATCCACGTGTAGGTTTGTCAGTGAAATGACTCCTACTAGTGGTTGAAAGATATAAAGGCACAGAATGTAAGAAACACCAGATGGTGCGTACGCTAGCAGTGGAGCCATGCCTGTGCACGATAGAGGGAACTGCCATACAAAAAATTAAATAATTAAAAAATGTAAAATTAATAAAATATAAAAATTACCTCACTCCGACAATCGTTTCCGTCTGTTTCTCTGCCTTTCCGCTTCCTGTCCTCAGCCGGCGGCGGCGGCGGCGGCTTCTGCGGTGGCGGATGTGGCTCGGGGCTAGCGCTGACGCTGGCTCCGGAGCCACCTGGCGATGACGTTAGCGTGAGTTCGCATGTTCCGGTCTCCGATTCTCTAGCCGCCGTTGAAGTACCCACTGTCTCAGTACCCCTTACTGTGTTCCGGCTGAAATCCTGCGCCGTACTTTTCGCCGTCATGTGGGAAACCATAGATTTGGAGCCTATCAACGGCGTCTCATTCGACTCCACCACCGTCAGTTCCCTTGCTCCCGCCTTACTTGAACTCGATTGGCCGGGCTCGTTCTTCGTCCTTGAAAGATTCGACAAATGCACGAAATTCTGTACCGGAGAGGAAGATTGCAGCCTTCGTGGCGATGTTGGTATAGGTGGTCGAGGAGGAACAGGCGGCCGCGGCTGAGTGGCAGTGATAACGCTAGTTGGAGGAGGTGGTGGAGGAGCAGAATAGAGAAGATCCGCACATAAATCCCGATCAAAGGAGGAATCATCGAGTGGGTATTGAAGCCAAGAAGCCATCTCATCCTCCTGCATAAACAAATGCTGCGACGCCGAAGTTTGCTCCTCAGTGGTCAACCGGATTTCTCTAACCACCGATTGCTCCGCCTGAGTCACCGCCTCCCCACTACCACCACCACTTCCGCCACCGAATTGACTCTTTTTTGAGGTCCGTTGATTCTGACTCTGCATGACAACCTGACCGTTGTGCCACAGCAACTCCATAATCTCATCTTCACGTCTACAAACAAAAATAAAATCGAAATTCCTCCAATCTGTAACTCATAAACAATTAAATTAGGCAAAGAAAGTATAACAAACAGAAAGAAAAAACTTACAGCGAAGACTTTCTGGGTCTGGATAACCCTGAAGAAGTGGGAATTGAGTAGTCCTCCTCCATATCGAAATCCGGAACACAGTGATTCATTGCTCCTCCACTCTTTCAATTCAGCTGTTCCAGAGTAAAAGATTCGGCCCAACTGTAATAAAACAAAAACTGGGCATCAACCATTTAGCAGAGCTCATCAACTCCGTGCAGTGAGTACAAAATCAAGCAAAACCCATATTCTGAATTGAACATACAATTCTCTAATTCTTGAGCTGCTTAATTTCTTGAATGATTTGGAGTTCCAAATGGGGTAATTATGAGGAGGTTTTGGATTATGCCCTCTCTCTCTCTCTCTCTCTCTGCTTGATTTGTGTCGGTTGTGTTAAATGACTCCCTGGGAAGATAAGGTTTCTCTCTCTGTTTTTCCCTCAAAAGGAATAATGACGAAGAGGAAAATGACGAATTTCAGCGGTGGCGGTATGTACGGGCACCAACCCACCCACCCCCCCACACCCCCAACCCCGTTGCCATTCAACAATTTTCAATAATTTTGCCCATACCCTCTAGTAGTAGTTATTGCATGTGCATCTTTTGATTTAACGTTTTATTTTATTTTTTTATGATTGGCATCATCCTTGAAAGATCTATTCCATAAATGGTTAACATGTTTTGTGGATCAAGATTTGTTGTCTCAAACTTGTTAATGGTTTTACCGAATTTCATTTGATACATCACGGTAAAAGCACTTAGCACATGTAAGGATTTTTTTTTAGATAGTATTTGTCTAAACCAGTTGAGAATATTCAATATATTGACTTATTACTTCTATGATGAGACCGTAAATCTATTCCATGTTACCTCACAACATTTACATTCAAAGAAAGAAAGAATCAAGGGTTTGAAATGTTAATGCATGATCAATTGGTGAGAGGTGATGATAAAGTATCACTATATTTATGAGCTCAAGGGTTTTCTTTTTTTTTTTTCTTTTTCTTTTTCCACAAAACCAATATTGATTCCTATTAAAGAATCAATATGGTTTCTTACATTTTACAGCTGTTTGTTGTTCCTTAACATTAGTTATTTAGAATTTCATGATTTTCTAGATTAAAAGTATATAAAGTAAATTTTCTAACAACATTTACATTCAAAGAAAGAAAGAATCAAGGGTTTGAAATGTTAATGCATGATCAATTGGTGAGAGGTGATGATAAAATATCACTATATTTATGAGCTCAAGAGTTTTCTTTTTTTTTTTCTTTTTCTTTTTCCACAAAACCAATATTGATTCCTATTAAAGAATCAATATGGTTTCTTACATTTTACAGCTGTCTGTTGTTCCTTAACATTAGTTATTTAGAATTTCATGATTTTCTAGACTAAAAGTATATAAAGTAAATTTTCTAACACTAGTATAGTGACGTTATGATGTCTGATATCTCATGATACTGTATGTGTCTACATCACGTGATTACATGCATTTACATGGTTCATATACAGCCACATGAGCCAACTCAACAAAAAGTCAAACTTAAAAAAAAAAAAAAAGGAAAAAAAACTACACGAGTCACTCGATGTTGCAATAGAGTGTTTTGAAAGCGCACTTGGCATTTTGTATGACAATTTATCGTACATTCTTGACATGAAGGGAACACCTACATCTCATCCATTTATTAAAATTTTTTATAAATTATCAATTATTCTTTATCTATATTCTCTTCTTCTCCATCAAATAAACAATAACCATACGCATAACTTAAAATCCTCTCCAATCCAGGATTTCCTTGGAAGCATCTTTTATCTATCGTTCACCTTGCTTGTTACACACATAATAATTCATATCGTTGTACATGCGGCACTAAGATTTTTATCTAAATAAAACAGTTGAATTTATTAGGTCAAATCATCTAAAAATTAAAAAATAAAAAATAAATTAAGTTTAAATTTAAATTTAAAATAAAATAATTGTAACAATATGGGTTTGTGTGGCTATTTTTTTAAAGAAAAAATTTTGTATGGGTGGACCCTACAGCAAGAAGCATATGTACGGTGAATCTATAGACTTTTCGTTTATAGTCAACAAGTTGGAAACATATGGCTAACATATTTTGGGACATCGAATCCACTTGTAGTACTTACTGCATTAAATAGCAAAGCTTTTATTATCATCAATCATCACTACATAACTAGTTTTAAGTAATTCCAGTTAAGTTATAATAATAATAATTGATTTTTTATTCTTTTTATATTACTAATTATTTTTTTAAACAGTATATTACTTATTATTTTAAACTTTAATGTATTACCTAATTTATATTATTATAGGATTCTCCGTTGTAGTCCCTAATAAAACCACGCTTAATTAACGACAAAAACGGTCGCTAAATGCTAGTTATTTTATTTTATTTTTTAATTTTATTCTAAAGAAACATGATTATATTAGATTAGGTTAGATTAAAAAATAATTTATTTTATAGGACGCATGATTAGGTTGACGTATATTTTGCACATTCTTTTGACCACGGGTATACATAAACAATTATAGGTGAGAAATTAAAATATTTCTTTATATAAAGTAAGAAGTAAGTTATTTGTTTCTACTGATAATATTGCTATAAAGATAAAGAAAGGAGATCTTCTCGTCTATTAAAGATACCTACTGGATAAATTATTCGATTAAGTATACTGGATAAATTGTTTGCATAGAGCATGAAAAACTCTTTCATTCGTTTCTTTCTTTTTCCTTTTTCCCCCTCCCTTTGGACTCTACCATTTGATGTTGATTAATGTAGAAAGTTCTTTTGTTTTGGCTCAACATAATATAAGAAATTGAGACGAAAAATATTGAAAGTAATAAAACTTTTCCTTTTTTAATCAATAAAAAAATTTTTAAGTACAATTATAAAATTTATTTTAGTAGTACAAATGCACATAATTACAAGTTCTATTAATACATCGTGTAGAGTTGAATAAAACTCACACATGAGAATCGAACATGAGACTTAACTCCAAAACTTCAACCTAACCCTTAATCAAACATGTTAAGCCTCATTGATTGAAAGTAATGAAACATTTTTGGACGGGAAAAGTAATGAAACTTTGGTCCAACAAAAAGAGAGAATAACTCATAAAAAATTGAATATATTTTAAGATGATGGCTAAAAATCATTGGAAAAGAGAATTAATTAAAAACTATAATCATCAAGGAAGTGAAATTACAACTATAACCTTTCGGTTCAGTTCTTTTACAATATCCTTGACCATCTATTTTACATAGTAGTGAAATTTTTATTAGAAAAATTTATCACTTCGCTGATCATTGTATTTTATAGCTCTTTAGAAACTAAACTCGATCACAAATTGTCATATAACATAGTTTTATTTTATTTTATTTTATTTTTTGACCAGTAAAAAATTAAGCCCAATAAAATAATACTTACATCACCAATAAGACCATGCCTCAATGGGCAAGAAGGAGATCATGAGATATTTGAGATCTTAGATTCAGGTCCACTAAACGCATAAGTTTGTGTGTTTGATCAACTTTATGTTAGTTTGGTTGTAAGGTTAGTGATTAGTTTGCTGATATAACTCTGGTGACTATGATTGTACCTGTAATTTCAAATCACCAATATATAAAAGTGGAAAAATGTGTAAAATATTTACTTTTCCACTTTATCCCTAACTTTTCTTTTAATACCAACATTATCCTTATAATAATTGTCTAATTATCTAATATTTAAAATATTAGGACATTACATCTTAATTATACTTGAAAAGTTCTATAAAAAACAGATTATATAACTTAATTAATAACTACTCTTTGTGCCATCATCACTACTTCTTTTTCATTTACTTTAGTACCATGTCTATAAGATAAACGTATTGCGTATGATTGTCGATCGTTGTTTAGTAAGAATATGTCTGGCAATGAAACCTTATCGGAGATATTTAATTTTTAAAGTGATTTATTTGTTTATATTTAAATAATATATACTTTGTATGAAATCATTTATTAATAATTATAAATTTATAGTTTTATGCTGTATAATAAAGATATCATAACTTTAAATGCAATTAAATACAACACCCTAAGTGCCCACTGACCAATAATCCAAAGTTAGTTATTCTTTAATTTGTGTTAGATTTTTTTTCTTTTTTTGTATTGCATGTTAACATTTGATTAATAATTCAAAATTTTTTTACTACATATATATAATTTTTTAATAAAAATTATATCTAAACAATTTTGCATTATCACATAACGTGCACGTTTGAAAATAATCTCCCACCAGAAGTCTATTTGACACGCCCTATAAGTGTCTGGCAGAAGATAACATTTGAGGGAAAATCAACACTAATAATATAAGTCTTCTATAGAACCAATGATTAGTTCTGTTAATGTACTAACACAGTTATAAAATGTAAGAAATCACATTTTATAATTGTAATGGTAGATTAACAGAACTAATAATTAGTTATTTAGAAATTTTGTTAATAATACGAGCATTAGTTTATAAGTCAATTGATAAATCATTAGCTTATAAAAAATTGCAAAACACACGTTAACCATCTTTAAAAGAAGGCGACAACTTTAAAAGTTAACTGTGGGACATTGATTGTCAAATAATTGACAGAGAGACATGACTGGATGCATTTTACAAAGTTCATAAGCATCTCTCAGAGTCAGAGATGATAGATCTTCTATATATGTTTACGTGTGGGGCAACCTGAAGTTGAAAGTACGAAAATGCCCAATAGAATCTAATTCAACAATTATTGATACAGACAAAAATCAAATTAGGATGTGCCCCCATTGATAAATAGCCATCAATTTTGATCCTTCCCTATGAAAGGAACATGAAGGGGTCATTGAGAGATTTTTTAAATGTATTTATATTTAAAAATGCAATACACTTTATTGTCTAACTAATTGATTCGGTCAGAAAATTATATATAGATTGTTTTCTTGCATGATAATCTTGATGGGCATGTATACGTAATTATGGAGATCAATTACGAGAGAGAAATTAAACAATTTCTAGATGTTTTAAAGATTTTATTCTTATTGGACCATTCACGTGCATTAAATTCATTTTAAAGAATATTCATACTAATATTCTTGGATTCTAACTTTCTCTAGCCAAAAACATTGCATTACATTGAAGGACCAATGTATGAAAACAATTGTGAAAGGGAAAAAAGGAAAAGGGAGGAAAAGAAAAGACCCCCCACCCCAACCCAAAATGATGTCGCCTTACTTTAGATTTTAGTTCAAATGGTAAGTAGTTCAAACATATATATATATATATATATATAGAGAGAGAGAGAGAGATAAACTTGATGAAGCTTTTGCTGGCTTTTAAGTTTTAACTTTGTCTCAACGCTCTCCATTTGTTGCATTCGAAATGCTCTATTTTGCAGAGGATTTTGACGCCCACTCCCCCACAACTTGTCAAATGTTGCTTCTAGCTATAGGCGTCCTCCTTTTCTCTCTCTCTCT
>CAVNYN010241648.1:0-16800 GCA_963692815.1 Nyctanthes arbor-tristis | reverse complement strand
CACTACCTTAAAGCCTTCACCCGGCTCAATATCTCTATGGAGCAGATTTATAATCTTTTGACAATTGACCCAATACTGCCAAAGGCTAAGCCTATTAAGAAGCCTATAAAGAAAGTTAATCAGTCTAAATATTGTAAATATCACAGAATACCAAGTCCTGAAATGAATGAGTGCAGATACCTCGATGAATACGTAACTAATCACCAAGGGCAGGACAGACAAGCTCATCCCCAGGCATACCTAAATGCTGAAGCTCCAAAAACCGACCTCTAGCTCTAGTTAGTAAAAATCAAAGCACGGAGGGTTCTAAGAGATAGTGGCGAGGTCTTTCCGTAGAGAAGCCCAGAATTGCTACCAAATATTCATTGCTCAGACTTCTACGACTCTAACGGGCTCTTTTACATTCTATGATGAGGATGGATACGATACCTTGCACCCTTACACTAATGCTTTTGTTATAACCATGTCAGTCTCTAGAATCAAAGTCCACAAGACTCTTGTGGACAATAGCAGTTCGATTAATATCCTATATTGGAGAACTTTCAAGCAAATGAATGTAGACCCCAAGAATCTAAGGCCATATGGAACCAGACTCCAAGGCTTTACTAGAAAGAGCCTGTAATGGTCAGATTACGTTACTTGTGGGGTTAGGAGAAAATCCTTGCCAAAGAAGGATTATGGTTGGCTTCGTACTTGTTGATACCCATTGAATCAAAATGCTATCTAGATCGGAAGAGCGTCGTTAGGAACTAAGAGCTACAACCTCCATGTTCCACTACGCAATGAAGTTCCCAACTGAGCACGGGATAACAATGGTGCTGGGAGATCAGCAAGCTGCTTGAGAATACAACCTCAACAATGCAGTTGGGGTCTCACCTCAACATGAGATCTTTACCCTAGACCCCAAGCCGGATCCGGCAGCAACTGTCGCAAGCCCTGATGAACCCCAGATTGTCAAAATTGACAAGGCCGCACTTGACATTGAGTTCTGAATTGGAGCAAAGCTCAAAGATCCAATAAGGTCGCAGCTTATCTATTTTGTTAAAAAGAACTTGGATATATTTGCATAGACATATGAAGATATGGAGGGAATCGAACCCAAGTACGCATGCCACAATCTCATAATAGATTCCGATGCCAAGCTTGTTAAGCAAAAAAGGCATCCTCTTAACAACTAAAGACACGAGGCTCTGGCTCGGGAGGTGGACAAGCTATTGGAAAATAGGTTCATCAGAGAAGCCTTGTATCCATAATGGGTGGCCAACCCAGTTCTTGTTAAGAAGAACAACAGAACTTGGTGGATATGCATCAATTTCTACGATATAAATAAGGCCTACGATAGCTTTCCGCTGCCTAGAATTGACCAGATGGTAGATGTGAATGTAGGTTATGAGCTCCTGAGTTTTATAGATGCCTACTCAGGTTACCATCAAGGACTGTTGTTCTCGGCTGATGAGGAACACACCTCATTTACACCTCATTTATAACTAACAACGGACTATACCGTAACAAAATAATGCTAATTCAGAAAAGATCAAAGCCATACTAGAAATGGAGCCCCCAAAATCAGTCAAGGACATCCAGCGCTTGACCAGAAAGAATTACTGCACTTCATCGCTTCATCTTGTGGTCAACTGAAAAATGTAAGCTTTTATTTAATGCCATTAAAAAGTCCAAGGAGTTCAAGTGGGCAAACGCCTGCCAAGTAGCATTTGAGGAACTGAAGAAGTGCCTCTCATCTCCTCCACTATTGTCGAAGCCAAAGTATGGAGAATTCTATCATTGTACTTGGCCATTTCAGAGTCATTTGTCTGCACAACTTTAGTCAAGATAGAAATAGCTGTTCAACTTGCAGTTTATTACGTCAGCCACGCATTGCAAAGTTCAAAGCTTCGATGTCCGCCCATGGGGAAACTTGCTTATGCCTTCGTGATTACGTCCAAGAAACTCCGTCTATATTTTCTCGCACACTATTGAGGTCTTGCCCAATGTACCCTTGAGGCAGGCACTGCAAAAGCTAAACTTGTCCAGTCCTCTGGTCAAATGGTCAGTAGAGCTAAGCCAGTATGACCTCTGCTATTAGCCAAGAATAACAATTAAGGGACAAGCTTTGGCTGACTTTATAGTTGAGCTCACCCCATCGACCTTCCACCATGGGCCAGGAAAGCTCCTAGCTTGGGAACTATTTGTAGATGGATCCTCTACTAGACATATTTCAGGAGCCAAAATTGTCCTATTAAGCCTATCAGGCCAATATCATTGTCAAGCAATTAGATTTGGATTCTCAGCAACTAACAACGAGGCGGAGTATAAAGCTCTCTTGGCGGGCATCAGCATGGCAAAATCTAAGGGGATAAAAAAGCTAATCACTCAAAGTGACTCCCAACTCGTAGTAAATTAGAACAACGGAGTATATGAGGTCAAAGGGGAAAAATTATCCCAATATGAAAACAAGCTGGCAGCGGAACTAAAGGAGTTAGAATGGTTCGAGATTTCACAAATTCCAAGAGTTGAGAATAGCCGTGCAATGCATTAGCTAAACTTTCCACGAAAGGGAGCGGGTGCTTGGCAGTATCTCTATCGGCAAGCTCTTGACTTCAGTGATTAACGAGATTGAAGTAGCTGCCATGGAAATTGACTAAACTAACTAACAAATAGATGGACCTAATCATCTAGTTCCTGAAAGAGAGAGTGGTCCCCCCAGTAGCGGAGGCCAAAAAACCTAGACATCAAGCCGTAAGGTTCACCCTAATTGATGGAAAATTATATAAAAGGAGCTTCATAGGACCTCTCTTAAAATGTCTTACCCCAGAAGTGGTAAGGACTGTCCTAGAAGAGGTTCACCCTGGAGTTTATGGCAATCATTTAGGTGGTCTATCCCTTGCTCATAAGCTATTGAGACAGGGATACTTTTAGCCTAGGCTAAAGAAAAATGCCATTGGATTTGTAAAGGCACGTGACAAATGCCAAAGATTTGCCCCGCCTATTTGAAATCTGCCAAAGAAGTCAACTTCGTTGATAGGACCTTGGCCCTTTACCAAGTGATGAGTCGACCTCATCGGCCAACAACGAGCTTCATATGGAAATCAATCATCTACAGATTTGAAGTACCTTACGCCATAGTCATATACAATGGCAAACAGTTTGATAAGTTCATATTCAGGACCTTTTGTAAAGAATTTTGAATAAAAAACTTCTACTCTACCCCCTCATCACCAGCAGACAAAAGGCTAGATCAAAGCTATTAACAAAATCATTAAGTGTACCCTAAAAACTAGACTAAAAGCTCCAAAGGATAATTGGGACGAGGAGCTGCCTATAGTCCTCTGGTCATATCAAATGACCTGTAAGACTGCCATAAGCAAGGCTCCCTTTTCCCTTACCCACGGAGTTGAAGCAACAGTCTTTGTGGAACTTGAGGTTCCAACTCCTAGGGTCTTATATTTCGATGAAGCCAAAAATAACGAGTTCTTTACCAATGATCTTGATCTTCTGGAAGAGAGAAAAAGTATGGCTGAGGGTGAGGAACGCGGTTTACAAACAAATATGTGCAAAATTCTACAACTCTAAGGTCAAAATACATAGGTTCACAGTGGGGGACCTAGTCTTCCGCAAGGTCTTCCTGTCATCAAAGGAAGCAACCTCTAGAATTCTAAGACCTATGCAGGGAGGACCTTATAAAGTAAAGAAAGTCCTCTTCAGTGGAGCTTACAAGCTCGAGAACATGGAAAGAACTGAGCTCATAGACCCATGGAATGCCGAGCATCTAAAAATGTATGATCAATGAAGAGTTATCATATTTGGTTTTGCTAAAGTATTGGGTCATAACAAAAGTGACTGATAGACTAAGCTGCGAATCTGTATGACTTTGAGCTCTCAAATCATCACTAGGTGACCTATCAAATGTAATTTATTGATAATTGAATTTTATATCCTACTTATAGATGATCTTTGTAACTGAGGTACGATCTTAGTACCACATAAGCTCGTAGATAAAACTAACGCTCAGTGACCAGGGCTCGTATGAGTCCACAAGTGTTGATGAACTAAGCCTAGCAAAAGCTTCAAATTGCATCCAAGCTAAAAAGTTCATACAAACCCTCAAGGTTACTTTAGCTAACTTCTAATGAAACAGCAGAGGTCACCGAAGCCAAGGCCTAAAACCCTTACCCCACAAGTTACATTTAATGGCTCATTAAGTATAAGCTCATATACGACCTAAACGAGCTATCCATCTTAGTGTTGATAGTCGCATCCTCATTCTTAATGATCTCTCCTCTCAATTTGATATAGTTCTCATGAGCTTACAATGTCATTATGAAGTATGATCAATGACCTTGTAAATTATGCAACCTTGTAGATATACGAATTAAGTTAACTAGATAAAATAATATGTCATGAGCTGATATTCATTCATGAAAGAAATATTATGAAGTAGAAAAAATAAAAATTATAGAGGATCTAGCCCTCGAGGTGAGGTTTAGCTTCTTTCTCTTCCTCGTCGGAGCTCTCCAAGCGCCTGTCCCATTTTATTTTAGCAATATGCTCCTTTAAGAAACCTAGGTCATACTCAGGTCTAGTCTTCTCGACCTCAACTATGATGTCTTTGCTGTCTCTAAATATAGCTAGTTGGTGCTGTATTTGAACTCGTTAGAGAACTTGTACTTGGCGACGGCCTCTTGGTTGCCAATAAACTCATTAGGGCATCCCCTCTACTCGAGCTTCTTTTCTATTGGCTCTAGTTTTGACGTCTCTATTGCCAGAAAGGTCTTGAGCTCCTTGTTCTTCTTTTGAATGGCCTCCAACTCTGCTCTCAGATGGCCAATTTCCTTCCCAAAGACCAAAGGCTCATGTTCCTTTTCTTGAAGAGCAACCTCGGCGTCCTCTTCTCACCTCATTGCCTTGCTGGATTAGTCACTCAATTTGCTATTCTCATTTATCATCTTTCAGACTGTCCAGTACATACATAAAGCCCCAAATTTAAAAATATTATTTTATAATTTTACAGAACATACGAAAATTTAATAAAATTGAAAGTTAAATTATATTTCAAATACTTTTATTAACTGGTTGAGAATTTTAAATGTTGTTAACAATTCAAAAATAGCTTGTATAAGATTTAATTATTAAAGAAAAAGAATATAGAATACGTTAATATTCATAAGTCCTTAAATTTAAAATACTATAAGTTTTAATTAGTGGCTTTATTAATCTCAGAAGTGTTATAACCGAATATTTTATTAAAGCTTCATGTGGCTACTAAGAATTCATTAAATAAACCTTGTTTAACATACAAAATATTAATTTGAAGCGTTAGTTGGGGAAAAGAAAAGGAAAAAAAAAAATTAGGTTGCTGCCACAAAATGCATGCGGGGACACTCCACATGTTCCCATTAATTATTAAAAGACAAATTGGCTTATATATGGCCCCCCAAAACTGAAAAATGGGAGCTACTTTAGCAGCTCCTAATTGAATAAAAAAAGGGGCGCACCCCCCTTTGGTATATTAAGGGATGCGCCCCCTATATTATAGTGCACTCCCCATAATATAGGGGGCCTCCCCTATTTATTTTATAGGTGTGCATCCCTAGCCCTTAGAAACTGTACCCTATGTCTAATATGGGTTGTGTTTTGTCTCACTTTCTACTTGAATTTGGGAGTGGTGCCAACATTGTAATGACATTTAAGTAAGATGAAACAAAGATTCTAAAGGAGCACTAGGCTAACAACTTGGTAAGCATTAACTTTGATTAATTATTAGTTTGTTCCAGATACATATTGAGGAGATAGATAAATAGGAAATTTTACATCTATAGACGTTAGAGTAAATTTGATAAAGTGTGACATATATTGTTGGCTTGTGCAATACAATGTTTGAAAGTGCCAAGACTACTAACGTCCTTAGATAGCTAAGGATCGAGGTAAGTAATGGTTCAACTATAATACAAATCAATAGTATTATGTGCTCTTATGTGATGATGTGATATTTAAATTTCTTTCATGCCTTATAATATTTATGTGATATATTATCTTTCTTATCAGACGAGAAAATTGAGCATGACTTAATTGGCACCGCTGAGACATATGTTGTTGAACATATGATGTGGTATGTCATATGCGCACATTTGAGAATGATGAAAAAGATGAGAATATGCATGTGGCTTAGTGATTGACATAAGATACCACAGAAGATAGTGTAATCTCTGTGTAGTTACATTGCATTGTAGTTATCGTATGTGTATATACACCTACGATTGTCGGGGGCCAGACGGCCAGCTAATTGGGTATATATACCTGATGCGGTGTTGAGACCTGATGGTTGTATGTTATGACCAGGTTTTGATTATTTGATGATATTGTTAAGATCTTATAATCTCCTAACTCAAGTTTAAGGCAACGACGGACACATCAAAGGATTCTTAAAGTGAGACTATGACGGATATTTGGGCTTGGCATTGCGTTCAGGCCTTTTGATTATGAGCTTATATGGGACTCCTGACCGTGGGCATTAAGGGTCTACTACCTGAGGCACTCTAAGGGTTACACGACGCTCTTCCGATCTCAAAATAATTAGTACTGCCTTATAAAGGTAAAATATTTTATAAAAGTAGTCCTCAATCTTCCTTGCCCTTATTAAGAAGCAACATTTAATCTTGATTGAGAAAATATGTCTTTATTAAATTAACTCAAAAATATATTCGAACACTTTTAAAATAAATTCTATATGCAATTCTATATACTTTATATTATTTATTGGAAAACTATATTTTAACTCAACTAATTTATTATTTATCAAAAATTTTTATATATTAAAATATTCAAAAAGGTAATTTCTCGAGTAATACAAAAATATTAGAATATTCGAGAGTGTTACAATTTGGGTGGGATCAAAGCATGGTTGATAGACACTGTAGACAATTCACTGTACACATGTCCTACGATCCCTTGGAGCTCACCAATGAAATAAGCGATTTCTTGATTTATGTGCATTATTATATTTGTGACGCAAATGTGCGTAATCTAAAAATATTGATATTAATATCAAATGTTTAATTTTTAATAATCACATGTGATTATCTTGAAGACTAATTAGTTGGAGTTAACTAAATTGGAAATTTGAGACGGAGAATAGATGTTTTGTTAATACATGTATTGTTATTATAATTTCAAATTTTGACTGCTACTTTCAAGCAAAATAGTATTATTTCATTATATGCCGATTTAATTTAATATTCACTTGTTTTTACCAAATTAAATTTTATTTTGTTATTAAAAATATTGAAAGCACTAACTCGAGCATTATCAAAGTTTATTTTTCTGCAAAATATAATTATTATTTTGTTGATTGACATATATACTATTTTCAAATAATTATTTCAAGCATTATCGTAGTTATTGCAACTTTTATTTATTATGATGATAAATAATAGAATATTAATTTGGTTTAGCATCTCACCTCCTTTTCAAAATATTTGACGTCTTAAAAATCTATTCTTTCATTTTTACTTAAGCAAGAAAGAAATCCAAATATTAGTTAAACCCAAATTTTCATTAAAAGTTATATTTTACTTGTTTACGGGTAAAAGTATTTGGCTAAATATCTATAATAGTTTTACTTCATCCAAATTCTATCTTTGTAATTCATTTCTTTTTATGACGACTCTTAATAAAGAAAAGAGTAAGACAATTTTGCCACTTTACAACTTTAATATTTTTTCTTGGTCAGTTAAATATATTCATAACAACTCTATTTATATTTAAGTATCCTTTGAGTCAAGTGCAAATATTGAAAGATCTATAAGAAACGAACTTTTGATGAACTTCTGTGTGATTTTTGTCAATAAATATATGTTCTTTTTCAATGAAAGGAGTACTTGACTTTATTTTCATGTGAGAAATTTTCAAGTGACATATCATAAAAGAATAATTGATCGAAACTTCTTTAATTGAGTTTTGTCGATTTTATCCATACACAAACTTTTATTTTTCATCAATTTTTAAAGAAGAAAATGATACGTGCATCCGTTTTGATATCCTTCTCATAACATATTATTTTGAGATTACTTGTTACTTGATATTTCTTTTAATTTATTGAAAGTACGAATTAACAACTTGCAACCGTTTATCTTGTTGATTTTAATGAATATACATATGCACGTAAAGCACGCATGCATATGATTGAAAAGGATGTCTATCACATGATTTCATCTTGATGTTAACATGACATCATGTGTGGTTGGGTGCCTAGTATTAGGTTGTCACTGAGTGAAAGTTTTGCAGATCGGAAGAGCGTCTTGCGTATTTCCTATCGTGAGGAGAGAAAGGAAAAATGTGATGGAGAAAACAATTCTTTGAAGATTATGATTCATTTACATAATATTGGAATTTTGAAATGAATAGAATGAAGTGGATCAATGAAGAAAGTCTATAGGATTCAGTATTGGATTTTTGAATTCCCCCTCCTATGTTATATTTTGGGGTACCTAAAATTCCACATTGGTGGAGAAATCACTAAAACTAGTGATTTGTTATGAGGTTGTACTTTAATATATACAATTTGTATAAAGGAAGAGGTACAACAGGATGTATTTAAAATGAGGATTATGTAAAGACTTCATAGGTGGGGCCCATATTAATTGCCCTACTAGTTGGCTATGTATTCATATCTAATTGCCTTACTAGTTGGCTATGTATTATATGTAGTCTTTTTAACTTAATTTGAGTGTAGAGGTATATCTATGGGTCCAATTGCAGTTTAGATTTTTGTGGTATCGTATAAAGATAGAAATTGGGAAGACTATGAAATTGATGTTTGGTTAATGTGAATAAAAAGGTTGACCAAAGAAATATTCAAATGGATGCTATGAGTTGATTGGATTTTGGTTATATCATAACGATATGATATGAGATATTTAGAATTCTTAATTCACCCATTCAGCATTTGTTATCTCAATTTAAGTATTCTTTTCTGATTGTTTTGAGAGAGATCCGAATACCTTTAGAACTTAACAGTGCTATTTCCTTCAAATCTTTTTGTGTTAGTGCTACAAGCTCTACTATATTTGGTTTTCTCTATTTCTCTTGCTCAACTGCTATCTTCTCAACTCATTCTTGCTGTCTAAGTTATTCTTATAATTTGCTGTGTTTTACAATGTTGCTAGATTTCTTAGCCAATGAATTGAACTTATATTTGTAAGTTTACACAATCCTTGTAGTGAGCATGTCTTTAATTTGAGCAAGGTTTTGTCCCTTTCCAATTGTTTGAGCTTCTTCTTGAGATACCTCCCAGTAGAGATGCATCTCTAAAAAACTCTTATTTGTTTTTGTTATTCCATGTACAAAGGATTTTCATTTACCTTGTTATCTCTTGGTTGTCACTTAACTTAAGCACAACCTGAGTTTCCTTGAGACGTTGTTTGATTTTGGTGATTTGGTTTTGCAATATATCTTCTATCTCTCTTAACTTTAGTAGCTCATTCATCCTGGATGTCTTTCAAGATGTGTCCTTATTTTGCCCAAACCTATTCTCTTTTGTATTCATTAAGTGTAACTTTACCATCCCTAGTAAATGCTAAGATGACTTTTCGTGAAACACTTCATCATGATGTAAGTCGCAAAGAAATAACCTCCAGATGACTCTTCACAAGATAGTGTCTGGCTTTTGGTTCTTAAGCTAATCATCTGTATCAAATAGTTGTAGATGTGAAAATACAACTTTAGATTCCTTTTGTATGCTTGAGTTTGATCACTCAGAAATAGTTTTCTAATAATTGTATTGTATACCTCAAAGTTCCACTCTTCTTCACTCTTATAACCTAATATTCATCATAAATTGCTAGATTGCCCTTCCTCAGTATTTTCTTGAATAGGAAAACTCAATTGTAATGCCTTCTCTTACCATATACGTGCCACAAAACATTGTTTAATTAATCATCCAAACAATTCCATTCTTATGTAGTAATCTTCTTGGGTTACTATTATCTCAAAACACCTTTTTATTCTTCTTTCCTTACTATAACTAAACAATGTTCTCTCTTCTTCTACATTTATTAAGGCTTTGACATTTGCTCAATAATTCTTTTTGACCAGACAACAAACTTTAAAGTGGACCTTTAAGGGAAACCAACCTTGCATGACGACTATAAAATCCTTAAACTCACATATGAGTCTGTGAAGATTTTGCTTTTTCCTTAATCGAATTTGATTCAGGAGTTTCATATCAGAGAGCTTTCGGTTTACTGAAGAACTTTTTCATCGTCATCTCATTTGACTTGAGTGACGATAGCTCATTCTCGATGAGCTGCAATGTGAGGTCATTCTTCTTTTAAAATAATGGCCAAAGTGCTTCAAGTCTTCTTTTGTATACTTGTGTCCATGTTGTGCTCAAACAACTTTTCTTCAATTGTTGACTTGATCGCATACATAGCCTTTTGTTCCTTGATTCTTGATTCTAATTTTCTCTAAGTTCTAGCATCTTGTAGCCATACCACTTTTCATATGTTAATTATTTCCCACAAGTTTTTATCCTGGAAATGATTCATGTGTGTGGAAAGAGAAAAATATTTGGGATAATATCTATATGTGATGATAATGAATTTTATATTCAAATGTTGGATTCAGTGTAAGATGGAATATACTTCCCAAAATCACAATATAATTGATCAGTACCAATACGAGATAGTTACAATTCAGTTTTTAGATGAAAGTAATGGTATTATGATTATTTCAATAATCGTTGATAATGTTAATAGTAATCTTAGATATGTAAAGAATTATATTACAATGTAAGGAATTGAATGGCTAAAGCATTTTGGATACTTCTCATACTCTTATTATATGTGTCTGAAATGTATAATCCATTAGTAAATTATATTAAGAAAATGTTAGATCTTTGATTCCATACCTGATAGGTATATGAAATATATGATCTTTGAAGTGTAAACTTAGCTGGTAACTAAACTGAAGATAAGATAATACAACAAGAAACACGGGATAAAATGGTTGATAAGGTCCTTATGTTGGATTGATATGTAATTTTTAGGTATCAACAATTTAAGTTTTGTTGGGACCTTTTGGAGATCGGCAAACAATTGTTTGGTGATTTTAATTGAGGAGGAGATGCAATAATAAGGTATATAGATTACCATGAGAAATTATTGTAAATATTTATATTAATTACCAACCATTCATATAATTGGTTGCACTTTGGCTAAATAAAAAATTCTAAACTCGTGTAAGATTTAGGTTATGGATGATAATCATCATATACATGTAAAATAAAATTGATGAATATATAAAATTGATTTTCAAGATGGCATTGATGATGTATGTACTACTTTCGGTTAAATATGAATTTTATAGTCATATCAAGTATATGAGAGAATATCCAAGTAGGTATGGTGATTTGAGAATTTATATACGTCTTTAGGCATATGTAGTGATATTAAAGGAGATGTAATATCATATGAGGACCCTCTAGTTAATATCTTATGTTACATATGAAATGATGCCCTAACAAGCACGGTGTTAGTAATGAAATGAGATACTTATGATATAAGGATATTGAAAATTTTAAGGCTTTAACAGATGAGCTAAGCTTATAATTCAATATAATAATCGACATTGAAATAGGCGATAGATCATACTCATGATCTGATGAATAGTAATACTTTGATACTTTGGTTTTTGGTTATTAGCCGTGAGAATCTCAACAAGAAACATTTAGAATACAAGACGACGGATAATAAGAAGATATTGCAGTAGAACTTTGGATTCATAACATCTGTTCGTTAAGGGGAGGAGAATTTCAATGAAATACCTGTCATAGTAACCATAATAGTATAAGGGAAAATGAATATTCTTAAGATGAAATTTAAAGCATACTATCGATTATTTAAGGAGAGGAGAGTTATAAAAGTACTTGTTATGTTAACTATAACAATATAGGTAAAAGGGAATTTGAAATAGTATGAAAATTTCGAGGACGAAATTTCTTTAAGTTGAGGAGGATTTGTGACACCCTAAATTTAAAATCTATTATTTTATAATTTTACTGAACATGTAAACATTTAATATAACTGAAAAAGTTAAATTATATTTCAAATACTTTTATTAACAGGTTGAGAAGTTTAAAGTTATTAACAATTAAAAATAGCTTGTATGACATAATGTGATTTTATTATTAAAGAAAAAGAATGAAAAATACGTTAATATTCATAATTCATTAAATTTAAAATGCTATAAGTTTCAATTAGCTATTTTATTAATCTCAAAAGTGTTATAATAGAATATTTTATTAAAGGTTCATGTGACTATTAAGAATTCATTAAATGAACCTTGTTGGACATACCAAATATTAATTTGAAAGGTGGGTTGGGGAAACGAAAAGAAAAGAAAAGAAAAAAATACAAAAATAATTTTAGGTGGCAGTCACAAAATGCATGTGGCAACACTTCACAATGTGGAGTGTCACTATTAGTTATTAAAAAAAAGGGGGGCTTATAAATAGGGGGCCAGAAAAACCCACAAGGAGGCCTCGCCCCTCCTTCGGTGTTTTGATAGGGGATGCACCCCACATAATATAACAAGCTCGCCCCCTCTTTACTAAGGGGTATGCCCCCTGTGTATTTAATAGGGGTGCCCCTAGCTCTTAGGAATTGTACACTATGTCTAATATGGGAGATCGGAAGAGCGTCGTCACTTTTTGTGTCGACTTGAGAGTGGTGCCAACATTATAATGACATCTTAGTACAATGAAATAAAGATTCGAAAGGAGTATTGGATTGAAGGCTCGATAAGCATTTAACTTTGCTTAATTTTTAGTTTGTCCTAGTTAAATCTTGAGGACATAAATAAATAGGAAATCTTATATCTACAGATGTTAGAATAAATCTAACAAAGTGTGAGAGATATTGTTGGCCCGTGCAATGTTTGGAAGTGCCAAGACTACTAATGTCGTTAGATAGCTAAGTTCTGAGGTAAACAACGGTTCAACTACAATGCAAAACAACAGTATTATATGCTCCTATGTGACAACGTGATGTTTAAATGTCTGTCATTCCCTATAATATTTATGAGATAAATTATCTTTATTATGAGACGAGAAAATTAGGCATGACTTAATTGGCACTATTGACACATATGTTGTTGAACATATGATGTGATATGGCATATACATATATTTGAGAATGATGATAAAGATGAGAATATGCATGTATGCATGTGGCGTAGTTAATGACACGAGACACGGCGAAAGATAGTGAAATCCCGGTGTATTTACATCACATTGTATTTGTTGAATGAGTATATACATTTGCGAGTGTTGGGGGCCCGGCGACCAGTTGACTAGGTATATATATTGGATTCGGTGTTGAGACCCGACAGTTGTATGTTATGGCCAGGCCTTGATTATTTGATGATATTGGTAAGTCTTTGTCGTCACCTGAGCCGAGTTTGAGGCAACGACGGGCACATCGAAGGTTTCTCGAGTCGAGGCGAGACTATGACCAACCTTTGGGCAAGGCATTGTACGCATGCCTTTTGATTATGAGCTCATGCGGTGTTTTACACAAGGATGTGGGCCCTACTTGAATTTTGGTGTACGGAATCATCATTTTCATATACATGATGTTACTTATTGAGTGTTAGCTCATGGTTTTTTCTTTTTTTTTTTTTTTTTTTTTTTTTACTTTGTAGGCTAGGTGTGACAATGCAAGCAACAAAAAGTGGTGACAACTTCAAGTTGAATGGAGGACTGTGTATGTGATCCTGACCGTGGGCATTAAGGATCTACTACAAGATGCACTCTAAAGGTTACAAACATTTTTATCTTAAAATAATTAGTATTACCTTATAAAGGTAAATTATTTTATAAAGACAGTCCCCAGTCTTCTCTATCTTTATTAAGAAGAGAAATTTATTCATGGTTGAGCAAATACGTCTTTATTAAATTATCTTACAAATTTATTTTAACACTTTGTAAATAAATTCTATATACCTTAATTTTTTGGGAAAATATATTTTGACTCACTTAGTTTACTATTTATCAAAAATTTTACGTATTACAATATTCAAAAAGGAGTTTCTCGAGTAATACAGAAATATTAGAATATTAGAGGGTGTTAAATCTTGGGTCTCCAGGATCACTAAGCATGCTTTGAGAATGGAGCTCTTGTGGAGCAGCTCAATTGGGGTAAATGAAGATGCATAACCTTTCAATTTTTTGGACCGGCTCCTAGCTGTGTTTTCCATCGTGCCGGTGAGGTTAGTAGGGAGACCCTTCAGGTCGCTTTCTGTGGGTTTCTTGGTCAAATTGAAGCCCAATAAGGACTTGTAACGCTTCTCGTTTGACCTTTCCAGCTAGCCACGGTGGCTGAAGTGAATAGGAGGGAACATGTCTTTGGCTATCAGATTAAGAGGCCCTTCTCCAGAGCAAGGCGCTCTTCCCTAATAATCATTAGGTTCGGAGAAGTTATAGTAGTCTAGGGAATAGGGCTACAGATTATAGAAGGTCGCCTCGCTTGGGGTTCACAGATCACGATTCCTGTAACTGGTAGCATCCTTTTTCCAGCAGCGTTTTGCTCCATCAGTTTCCTCTTTCCTCTTTTTTTCTGAGGTCCTTTGCCATCTGAGTTGCAGTCCTCATTCTTCTCTTCTAAGCTTCTCGTACAGCTCGCTTCTGGGCCTTGAAAAGGTTTTTTTTTTTCCTACAGAAAAAAAAACCCAACATAAGCACAATAAGCAGAAAGATTAACAAAATAAAATAAAACTCTTGGGTTGTGATCTCACAGTTGTTAGGATTTCTTGAAATGTCCTCCCTTCTGGGAATTGCTCAATGAAGTTGTTGGCTTGCCTATGTATTTCGTTGAGCTCGAAGAGATTAAAAATTAGAATGATCAGCTCCAAAAAAAATACTACCTAAAGTGGCATTTTCTGTGCTCTCTATATGCAGTTCTGACCCTAGCCTCAGCACCTGCGGTAGCTCTAGCAGTCACCCACTCGCCATAGCCCAAAACTAGCGATTTTTCCAGCCCGAAACAAGTTCTGGGACTACCTTTATCGAATTACTCCAAAGATTCACCCCTGCAGCTTTGAGCTGGCCTGTAACATCGTACCAGTCCTTACCACAAGTGCTGGTGTAAAGCTAGTAATACGTGATGAAGCTTTCAGGACTGGAAAAGTCGTAATCTCTATCCTTCTATAGGGCTAGGAAGCCTATCCGCGTTTTCTACCTATTGGACTGAATCTGAGTAGGTACTACTTCTAAAAACCGCAAAAACTCAGCTTTAATTCCAGAGAGGGGAAGCCTAAACTCAAACATCCAAACATTAACTTTCGCATAGCTCTCTGAAGGCAATAAACTCAACCCCTTCGTATGATACCCGTAACTCAACCTTGTTAGGCACTCTAGACTTTTGCCTAACCTCATAGAGATGATTTTGCTTCATATTGGATAGGAAATGCTTGGCAGCTGAGGGTACATTAAGACCAATAATAGTAAGCGGCCTTCCACTAGGTCCTTCAGGGACAGACCTCAAGGTATCTCACATCTTTGCTACAGTGACTCCACCAATTGGGACAGCCTGTAGAGGGACCTAGCTAGCCAGGTTTGTGGCCGCTCCTTCCTCATCCTCTATCCAGTCTATCTCAACATCCCTTCCTTCAGAGATCGTATCGTCATCATCAGTCCAGTCCACCTGGACCTCTACTCTTCTAGAGGTCGCCATCTTCTCATTTGATGTCCACTGGATTAACATCCGCCACTTTTTCCCCAGAATCCTCTACCCTAGACTCATCGTCTCTTTTCATTCTCCAAATGATACTGCTTTGCGGAAATTCTCAAAGCAACTCCAAGACCCCAAACAGTAAATCCGGCACACCAGTCTTGCTATCTCCTCAAATCCCAACAACAAGTCCTAGGAAGAAACTACTAGTTTCAAAGTCAAGAAAAAAGGGAGAACAATTACTTGATCGCGAAAAGGTAAAAAGGGGGTGAAAAAGGATAATGGCACAAGCCCCAAGGGGGGACTATTTTGAAATTTAAAACCCTGCTAAGAGGCAGTGGCATGTAACCTCCTTAGCTACAAGTTGAGGGGACATTTGTTGACACCATAGGTATGAGGTCAAAGTCTATAGCATCTCAACCAAGGTTTAAGCCCCTTAACCACAAGCTGATGACATGAAGGCGTGGGCCCTTGACCGACTTTCCTAGCCTCCTCATGAGGTCAAGTGTGAACTCCCCAATGACAGCTCTTAAGGTCAAAAAGCTCAAGGACCTGGGACCTGAGTGCTACTTGTCATACTTGCCAGCTGTAAGATAACTTGTAAGCCAACTTGAATAGCCTTATCACTTAAGGGAGAAAAGAGAGACGCTCTTCCGATCAATAGCATTTAATGTAAAGTTAGTCTTTGTCTTTTGCATGACATCATCTAGCTAGCTAACTAGTCAATGAAGCTGATACTTAACGCCAGCTAAGTATACTTGACAAAGGTTTCTATTGGTTATGTATTAAATGCTTGTAATGATTACTTGCCAAATCAAATTCTATAAAATAGAGGGAGATACACAAGAGACACTAACTTCCCTCACTTACGAAAAATCTTTATCTTCTCCACATTTATTTCTCTCATACCTCTCCCCATAAAATCACCGAACTCATTAAAAGTTTTGCATTTATTACTCAAATCAATTAAAACACGAGTTTCCCGCATATATAAATTCGTTTTTTGGGTCAAACCAAAATTTGACGTCAACAAACTGGTTTCTCAATTCTAGCTTGGACCTTCTCACAAACCAAATGG
>CAVNYN010241646.1:0-54833 GCA_963692815.1 Nyctanthes arbor-tristis | reverse complement strand
TTTCAGCATTAGGATGAAAGAAAAGGGGCTAATTTGTTGACCTCAAGGAGCTTTTTAGCATAGTCGGAGACTCCATCAGATACCAAAGCAACCATATCGTTTCTAGAACCAGTATCCCGAATCGATTTCCCCAAGACTCGCACACCCAGCAAGAATTCGTCACCATATAGAAGCGTCACGTAAGCTTCTTCAGACTCCCGAGATCCCAAAGCTCGACCGGAACTACGAAGTGTAAATCGAAATCTCCACATACTTGATTCAGATTGTGGAGAATTAATACGATTTGGTATAATTTTGATTAGGAAAAATTTGATTTTGAAGATCTGGGAATAAGTATTTGAACTTATGAGGAAATTCAAATGGAATCTTTTATATGGATCAGAATATCAAACAATTTGGCATTAGGAGAAGATATTTCGGGCTTTTTGGCCTTTCTTTCCTGGTCTTCCTCGACGTCTCTGAGTAGGAATTATTTGTCAACTTTCAGGTTGTTCTTTTGACAATTCTTTGTTTGGCTAACCGTAAGAAATCTACGTTCAAAAAGTCTCGTGGAAAAGAAATATCTCCTTGACCTCGTGTCGTTTGGCCGTCTTTTCCATTTTTCTTTTACAAAATTCATCCATAATTCCATTGGTGATTAATTTACTCTATTTTCAAAAGAGCATTTTCATCCATCCATGACAAAAAAATTTTAACAACAATGCAAAGAAAATTCCAAATTAATTAGTAATATTAAAAAATAGTTATTTTCAATTTTATAATAATGCAAATTATTTTAACTATTTTTCAACAATACTAATGATTTTGGGATTTTATTTGTAAACTTTTTAAGTATCAAACTGTCACTGAACAAAAACATTCTTCAGAGGAAATTAAACACCAATGGACATTAGGCATGAATTTTCTAATAGAAATATGAAGGTCGGGATGAAATTGTCAAAAGTTTTAAAGATAGGGATTAGTTACACAATCATGTTCAAAGGTAAGGACTTCATATACCAACTACCTAAATAACTAAGATACTGCTTATGTGCAACAAAATCCAACAATATAATTAGAACTAGTATACTACCTTTTGCAGTGGAGTTAGACTGTATGATTGAAATGAAAAGAGGTGATTTGTGAACAAACACAACCGTATAACCATTTATTTCCTTTTTTTTTTGTGTGTGTGTGTAGGGTGAAAATTTCCCCTGCAATGATAAAACGAACCTTTAATAATAGGTTATTTTGCGTGTTCCCTCTCCAACATTTGGGATCAGTTGTAAATTCATATCCAGTCATTTTGAAAATTGTCCACAAAACGGCACCACTCTTTGCTGATTAGAAACATTACAACCTTGCATTCAAAACCACTACATTCTAACATAATATTGAAAACATGATATATAATTACATGGATTCAATAGTTTCGTGGCTTCTAGATACCAATATTCTATTTTAATTTTAACAAGGCAAATGTGACAAATAAGAGAACAATAAACAAGAATCTCTTGCAAATTGGCAAGTCTTATCCCTTCCCATCTCTTTTCTGAAGCTCCAAAAACAAATATTCCTGCTGCTGGAAGCTACCAAATTAAACTATATGTATAGTATGATCCAGAGACTACTTTTCATACAAAAAAAATTCAGTTATTCCTTCAGCTTTCGCTGCCTGTTCATCGAACATCATTAGTCAAATGGCAGCATTTGATCTGTAGATGGTCAGTTATGTGTTTGTGGGATTGCTAATAATTTATGTTACTCACTGGATTTACAGATGGAGGAATCCCAAATGCAGGGGAGTTCTCCCCCCGGGTTCCATGGGGCTCCCTCTCATCGGTGAAACAATCCAATTGGTCATCCCAAGTGCGTCTTTGGACCTTCCACCATTCATCAAGAAGTAAATGAAAAGGTAAAAAAAAAAAAAAGTATCGTTTACATCTAAATGCTTAAGCTGTTACAGAGCAAACATCCTTATTTAACATAACCAATAAACTGAAGTAATTAACCTGTGCACATGTTTGTACTAGGTATGGACCTATTTTTCGAACTAATGTAGCAGGGAGGCCAGTGATAATAACAGCAGATCCCGAATTCAACTATTTCCTCCTTCGACAAGATGGGAAATTAGTCGATACATGGTCAATGGATACATTTGCAGAAGTATTCGATCAGGCCAGTCAGTCATCGCGAAAATATACACGCCACTTGACTTTAAATCACTTTGGTGTGGAAGCTCTCAGAGAGAAACTTCTGCCTCAAATGGAAGATATGGTTCGAAAAACACTCACAAATTGGTCGAACCAAGAATCAGTTGAAGTGAAAAGTGCTTCTGTTACTGTAAATATCACTCAATTTCTATAGATTTTGGCTTATTGTTAGATCAACAATAGAGCAGATCGTAGCTGAATTTGAATTAGAAACTGATTTTTCGTGACAGATGGCTATTGATTACGCTGCTAAGCAAATATATAGCGGCGATCTTGAGAATGCACCACTCAAGATAAGTGATTTGTTCAGAGACTTAGTCGATGGTCTAATGTCGTTTCCTATTAACATCCCTGGCACGGCGCATCACAGATGTTTGCAGGTACCGTTATATTTCACAATGTGACTGGTCTAAAACGACCACGAAATGGCTTTTTTTTTTTTTTTTGGTGATTATGAAACAATGTTCTATCAGACACACAAGAAAGTACGAGCAATGATGAGGGACATCGTGGCTGCTAGGCTCGAAGAGCCTGAGAGGCAATATGGAGATATGCTCGATCACATGATTGACGATATGAAAAAGGAGTCATTCGTAAATGAAGATTTCATCGTACAATTGATGTTCGGGCTGTTTTTTGTCACTTCGGATTCGATTTCTACCACTCTTGCATTAGCTTTCAAGTTACTCGCTGAGCATCCCCTGGTTTTGGAGGAATTAATTGTGAGTATATATTCCTAAATTGTCTGTTTATATCATCTAGAATGACTTTTAAAAAGTAAAATTTTAACTTTTTAAGGTTCATGAATTGCTTCTGAGCCCGTTTGTATAGTTTGTTCAAAGTTCTTTCTGTACTTAAAATAGTTTCTCGAAAGAGCACTTTTACAAGAAGTAGAAGTTAAAGTTATCTCAGACAGTCCTTGTGTATCGATTTATAATTATTGGTGTTGGATGTCACTATCTAGGAGGAACACAAGGCGATTCTCAAGAAACGAGAAGATTCAGAATCCCATCTCACATGGAATGACTATAAATCAATGACTTTCACCATTCAGGTGTCTTGCATGTACAACCTTTTCGATATAGTGTTTCCAAGGTTTGCTCTAATCCGCTTTGCCTAACGAAAACTTGCATACTTGTAGGTCATCAATGAAGTCCTAAGGCTTGGAAATATAGCACCGGGATTCTTTCGTCGAGCTTTGCAAGACATTCCAGTAAATGGTACCTATATAGATACACTCCCAAGCACCAAAAACAGACGGGCATTTTCACATAATCTTTACAATCTTTTGGTATTATTTCAAATGTTTTCTTGTAGGTTACACAATCCCTGCTGGATGGGTGATTATGATCGCGACCGCTGGGCTTCACCTAAACGCTGACCAATTTGAGGATCCTCTTAAGTTCAACCCATGGCGCTGGAAGGTGCAAAAATTTTATTTTTTATTTGTAACAAATACTTTTCAAGTACAACATGAAACACTTTTTAACACACAAAGAGCCATTTTCCCCGTTAGCCTAGAAGTACTGAACTTGACATTTAAGTACTAAAACTATTCGACTACTACGAAAAATAACTGAGTTTTTTATGTAATCAAACAGGAACTTCAACCCTCTGTGGTAGCTAAATGCTTTATGCCATTTGGATCTGGTATGAAGCAATGTGCTGGTGCAGAATATAGTAGGGTGCTGCTGGCAACATTTCTACATGTTTTAGTCACAAAGTACAGGTAAATTCTCATTTGTCCCGTATCTCGCGATTGTCTAGAACGATGAATTTCACTTGATTGTCTTTATAATTTGGAAATATACAAGTATATATAAATGTGTGCAGGTGGAATATTGTCAAGGGAGGAAAGATTATTCGTGCTCCGATCATAAGATTTCCAGATGGATTTCACTACAAGATCACAGAAAAAAACTAATTGATCTGAGCTTTTCATCTAAGTTGAAAAATAATGTAATAAATTAAGAAATTGTTTATGTTAAAGTCATTCATGATATAAAACTCATGTTGACATACAATAAAAGTTCCCATTGAGACAAGGCGTCTATTGCAACGTTTCTTTTTAATATATGTAAGGTTTCTACTCTGTTGAGATGTACACATTTCAATTTATTGCCCAATTAACTTTTTCAGTATGTTTCAAGAGTTAATTTTATACATGTTTGGATATAATTGTTACTTTTCACGCGAAATTTGTTATATGTGTTGTCAAGATCTATGTGGCCTAATAGTATTTTAGTTAGTTCTCAAACCCTTGATCAAGAGTTCGATTGCCCTTCTTATGATACCTTTGTCATTTCTGAAAAAAATAAAAAACAATACAACTGTTACTTTTCAAGTGTTAATGTTACATGTTTGGATATAACTTTATACTATAGTCAACTTATTTCTTTTTAAGAGACACTTTCAAGCACTTCTCGAAAGTTTTGTTAAAAAACTTCTCTCTCATGTGGTATACCTGGATGCATACCATGTAAATTTAAAATACACATTGTTTAAGTTTGAAATACCACATAGAGTGGAATGTTTTTTTAACAAAACTTCCGAAAAATGTTTGAAAATTTTCCTTCTTTTTAACTTTAATTTAATTTTGCTGTACGTGTTTGTATGGCAAAAATTGTTTTTAATTGTTACTTTTAAGAGGATGAATTGTCTTGTAACTCTGTATCGGGGATTCAGGATAAGTTTGGCTAACTGGATCACAGAGGAAAATGACTTCAATTGAGAGTTAGAAAAAGATGAACTAAAAATGTAATCTTCGAAAAAATGGAAGGTAAAAATCCAAGATAATGCAAGGGCGTTCACGGTGGGGACTCGAACCCACAATCTCCCGCTCCGGAGGCGAACACCTTATCAATTAGGGCACGCGAACAGCTGGTGAACGTTTCCTTTTTTTAATAAATTTCACTAATATCGCAACTCGCAAGCGCAAGATAACCATGTTCGTCATATATGTGATTCTAAAAATAGATATGATTAATTTGACTACTCTACAGGATACAATGAATATGTTGCCTTTGAGTTTTAACACGTCAAATCAACAATTTGCGAGAAAAAGGGGGAAAAAGGGTATTTGTTGTTAGGTTGAATAGACCTGACCACACGTGAAGCCTCCTCTCAAGATCTCGTGGATTAGAAATCACAAATGTAGGCTTTTAGCTTTTGCTATCACTCAAGCCCAGGTCTCAATTATAGATCGAACAAGGACTCAATCAACAGTACTATTAGGTCCAAACTAAGCGGACCAGCTTTTTGCCTTTGACATAGTGAGAACTCAATTCGAGTTCAGGCATAGGTCTAGTGAGTTTCACCCTTGAAGTCAAGCCCCTAGTTGCTCAATAGCCCTTCTAGAATACTTATGCCTTTGTACTTGTGAGTTCCAATTTAGAAGAACATTCATTTTCGTACTTGAGAGGACTTCGAGCTCTTGTTTCTTAGGTCTTGTACTATGCTAACTCACCCCTCTCACCAAGGTCCATAAAGAGGAGAGGAGAAGTTCATTTAAAGGATTCAAATTCTCTTCAATTTATTTGGTCTCTTGTATTTGAAAACTCAAAACAATATCGACCTGTGCTCTAACTCAATAACCATCTAAAGCTTAACACTAAATTTCTCAAAATTTTGACTTCCATGTCTATTCCTTGTTGACTTGGATTTAAATAAAATCCAACTCAGCCGTATTTAAGCTAGTTAAATCTAGCTAATACAAGTGTAATTTCAAGCATTTCAACCTCCTTTCACATCCGAACGTTAAAACGCTTTGCGGTTGGAAATTTTTGACCTCTCCTCAAGCTCTATTTTGTGGTCTCCTCGTGAATATTTTGAAAATAAAAAAAAGAAAAAGTTTAATGATTGAATAAATTAATGTTTAACAATGTCCTGAACTAGATGACATTTTCATGGACAATTTGTCAAATAAGCACATTTTTTTGACTACTTATCCCATCACCCTATGATTACCACCATACATCAGAAATTCTCTTAAATGAACCCCATGTCCCACTAAGATAGACAAGTCTCTTTTTTCACTAGGATTAAGGAAAACTCCATTAATCACTAAAATATAAAAGTAGAGATGTGTGTAAAACATTTACTTTTCTAGTTTTTCCTAAATTTTTCTTTTAATACCAATAATATCCTTATAATACTTATGTAACAATTTAATATTTAAAATCTTAGTAAATGACATCTTAATATGCTTGAAAGGTTCCATCAAAGATAGGCTATAGCTTATAAAACTTAATTAATAACTACTTCTATTGTGTCATCATCACTACTTCTTTCTCTATTTTAGTACCATGTCTATTAAATATGTGTATTGCATATGATTGTCGATCATTGTTGAGTAAGAATATATTTGGAAAGGAAACATTCTCAGAGATATTTAGTTTCTAAAGTGATTTATTTTGTTTATATATAAATAACATATACTTTTGTATGAAATCATTAATTAATAATTATAAATTCACAATTTTATGGTGTATAATAATCATATAAGTTTAAATGCAATTAAATACAATACCCTAAGTGCCCAATTAATCCAAAATTAGTTATTCTTTTGTGTTAGAAATATATATATATATATATATATATATTTTGGTATTGCATGTTAACATTTGATCAATAATTTAAAATTCTTTTACTACATGTATAATTTTTTAATGAAAATTATATCTATAAAATTTTACGTTATCATATAACGTGCAACACACATTTATACTACTCGTATTGTCGAAAGGGTTAATTTCACAAAAAGTCCCCAACATTTGAGTTGAGAACCAGTTTCGTCCCCAACTTTTTGTGAAAAATAGGTTGGGGAGGAAACCAATTCTTAACTCAAAGATTGGGGACCTTATGTGAAATTAACCCTATTGAAAATGTAAAATTTAAGAACATTTTACTAATATACCATTTAATTTAATTTATTTCAAAATTTTATTTTGTTGATAACTATGCAATGTGTACATTAAATAGCGGTATGAAAATAAACTAACATTTCAACTACTCACTAATAAAGAAAAGGGCTTATAATTTGAGACGGACGAAAAAGGAATACAAACCCATCTTAGTTGGACAGAGCCACAGAGGGAGTATAAATAGAATTAAATATATAAATAAAAAGACTCACTTGATTCAACTTTTCGTTTAATATCACCTTATAATATAGTGCCAAACACTAATAGTGCTAAATATTAGTATTAATTTTTCCTTAAAAGGATAAATTTTAGGCGTCTGGCTAAGAGCTTGTTTGATTCTCATTATGTACACAATTTATAATTTTATCTACTACTGATTTGACATTTGATTTGACAACTGCTTAATTACGACAATATATTTCACACTTTTTTTACATTTTCAATATACATTCTACAACTCTCCTCGTTATAATTTCCCTACCTTTAGAGAAATAATGAGAATCAAACAAGCTCTAAATTCATTGGTGTATATAAATTTTGTACGCTTGATATGGATAAGTAGCACTTCCCATTATTAATTAAAATGACAGAAAAACGAGGGCGGGAAAGTTTGTTATGATTAAGGGGATGTTTGATTCAATTTATAGTAGTTGATTTATAAAGAGAAATTATAAAGAGGTGAAATGAGTGATGTAGATTTAATAGAAGTTTGAAATTTGTGGTTATAAATGAGTAGTTGTCAAATCAATAGTTAAATCAGTGGTAAATGAGATTATAATGTGTTTTGTTAAAGAGTATCAAACAAAGGCTAAATTGACTTTTGTCAGAGCATACAACCGACTCTTTACACGTGAACACACACACACATATATAATACACCCGCCGCCATCATAATTCACTCCACATTTTCTCTTTTGATCGAAGGTGCCATGGCTGCAGTTGCTTCATCCAGATCGGAAGAGCACACGTCTGCTGGGAACACTTCAGAGGAAATTGCTCAAATCCTTACTGCAAAGTATGTGTATATGATGCTTCAATTGTGTCATATTTTTGCTCCATAATTATCTAATAAGGTTTTTTTATATTGATTTATCTATGTGGTTTTCTACTTCACCGTTTGTGTCTGAATTTTAGAGCTTGATGCATGTTCTCAGCCTAGCTAATTATCTTAGAATGGAGATCGAGTTCAGTCGGTTTATCTCAGCCTAATTATCTTTGAATGGAGTTCGATATGTTTATCTCATTTTAGAGCCGTAGGTGTGTTTTATGATGGATGGATTTTAGAACCATAGAATTTTCTGAAATTTTCGTCTCCCTGTCCTCTACTATTTAGAAATCTCAGGGTTTTTTAATCTCACGGTTTCTCATGGATTTCAGGGTTTTTATTTGGTTTGGACAATTACAGTGAAATATCTGTTATATAATTCTTTAATCAATACATTTCTAATTATATTTGTCTTAATTACTTTTTCCCCCTAGTATCGACATCAGAGACGGATTCCAAGCATATGTCCTCTTTATTATGCAACAGGACTGTGCTTCTTCGTTCCCCAGGCTGATTGTCCTTACGAGCACGTAAGGCAAGGAGGATTTGGTGCTCATCAGTGATGGGTGTGTAGCATGCAGGAATGTGCTTGGACAGTACTATCTACAGGTTTAAGAAATTGAAGAAGTACTCAAAGATGTATGTACATACTACTTTTGATTTGGTGATCGAATCATTCAACCGTGCCTACGTATATAGTTGATTAAACACTATAGATTAGTATACATGCATTACGTACACATAATACTTTTGACTTGATGAGTACTATTGATCATTTGCAGTTGAAATACCATATTATAGTGCGATACGAACGCACATATAGTACTTGATACTTTTGGTTTAATGAAACATTGCTCTTATACATGTAGTTGAAATATTAGATTAGTACATTAATGCGTATACATGCAAAGTACTTAATACGTACTTTTGGTTTGATAAATCATTGCGCATACGTATATACTTTTGGTTTGAAAACCATTGTACGTATATATGTAGTTGAAATACAATATTAGTATATTACATACACAAGTATTAAGTACTCTACATGACAATAGTTGGTCCGGTTTGCTCTCCATTTTTAATATTACATACTAGAAATGAGATTGGTGTAGGTGTTCTATTTCCGGGGGAACGTCTCATTCGAGACGAGAGGAAAGGAGACATGACAAATTGCTATTGTGTGCCAAGATAATTTTGCCTTCTTGCAAGATGTGCATTTGTCTATATGTATTGATGACGTATTTTTTTCAATTTTTGTGAAGGTTTATAAAGATTTAATTTAGTATTGATCTAATCTAATTATTCATTTTTTAAAGTAAATTTCTATTGACACAAAAAATATGAATTTTGTAGTTTTTTTCTAACTGATTTTGTCATTTAATAACTATTTTGAATGAATGCCTCAAAAATTCGTAAGTTTCTCCTTAAATCCCAACTATTTTTTTTTTTTAAAATCCCAACTCCACTAAAATATATAAATAATTATATATGCAATTTGAAATACAAAAAATCTAACACATCAGTTTATCAAATGTGAATATTTAAGCGGGCTTTCGAAGACTCTAATGCCACAATGAAACAAAGTTATCACCAAATTGTAAATTTTGAATAAGAAGGAGCAACACTGAATAAGCGAATGTATGTATTTTAATTAAACAGAAAAGTGGACGAACTCTTGAGGGAAAAAACAAAACTCAACTATTATATAAAAGGCTAGGGACCCACTAGGCGACAAAAAAATAGAAAAATAATATTTGTAGGTAATTATTTAAGCAATCTTTTATAAAATAAGGGTAAATTCACACTCTTACGTCTATGTATTGTATGATTGAAAAAAATAATTTAAGTATAAGATGGTAAATTCACTCTCTATTGTAAACGATCTGCCTGAATAATTATTACAAATAGTGTGACTAAAAAAACTGGGGGACACGATTGTATAAAAGTTGAAAAGTTGGGGACTAAGTGATATTTACCCATAAATATACACAATGTCATGTATTAATCAAGAAAAAAAATTACAAATTAATCAATTAGAAAACAAAACCCAGAATTAATTTGTTAAAACAAATATTCTATATATAAATGGCGCATAGATATTTAAGTTGAAAATTTTCTCCGAACAGCTCTCTACTGGAGCAGAGAGTAAGAAGACAAAAAGCTTGGCTCAAAGTAAGGAACCCATCTATAGCCATAATAATGTCTGGACGTTGGCCGACCATAGTACGGGGCCAATTCAATTAAATTATTCTGTGTATCATATGATAAGACGGTATCATTTATTCTAAACGAGACAATTAATGGATTCCACGGGCAAAGGGATACGAGAGAGACGACGTCTGAATTAGGATCATATGTACCCCTTAAACTTTGGATCATTGTATAGTCATTGCGTGGGGAAGAATCTATCGTCAGCTCATGGACTAGTTTCCATTCTTTCATGGCTATAGTGCATGAACGCCTGTAGCCCATTTCGCCTCTGGGAAGAACCCAAATTTCCATTAGCATTCCTCCATTTCTTGAATACCATAATAAGCCATCACTTGATCTCGATAAAACCGAGGAAGAAATATATTTTCGACGCTTGGGTGGTTCGATCAGTTGAAGATGGTTCTTTCCAGCTCCAATGTAATTTGGGTCATAGACAGCAATCAGGGTTGAAACGGTTGATGATACGATCCAATGAAAAATACCATTGTGCACGGCCGGAGGTGTGCCTACAAATCATCAGCGGCCACAAGAATTGATGTAATCCACTTGCCAGATCGTGTTGGAGGTGTAAGTTTCGATCATAAGTTTGTTGTCCGCTTCAAAGTCATTTATGCAAGCCCGGAAGATTCTGTAATTTGCCACTAGTTGGGTTGTGTTTTCTTCACAGGACAATCCCAGTGACATGTACTTACCTCTAATGGTAGGAGATGGTAGGGAAACTAACTTTTTAGTTAAAGGATTCATTATATGGTAAGTCCATGGGTGTCGACCGCAAAGAATAAGGCCGTTAGATGAGGAGATGAAGTAATTATTACCAGGTGGCGTTGACGTTATAACTCTAGGTCTGCCTTTAAGAGGTAGGACTGCCGAAAGGGGACTTGTTCCTACATACCTTTTTTCTGGGTCATAGATGATTTTACCTTATAAGAACCCCAACAATTGACCAACTTGTGAATACTGTTGTCTTTGTTGTGCATAACTATGAAGAAACGATGGATCCTTGATAATTTTATTCCATCTCTTTGACAAACACTCAACTTTGAACACAGATTTTGGTGGTAATCGAACTAATATTTCCACCCAAATATCATTAGGGATATCCATCTCTCCCATCTCTAAGAAAACGTAACCTAGAAGCTGCGTTGCTGAGATTAATTATTGAATTTGGAAGATGAGAGCTATAGAATCTGAGAAACAAATTTGATATTTACCCCTTTCTTCTCTATTTATATATATATATACACACACATGTATGTGGCTTATATCTCGAGAAACTAATTAATCCCATGAGTCCGACACTGTATCAACTAGTTAAGTTTTTCTTTCTTTTTTTGAAATATAAATCAACTTAAATATATTTTTTTTTTAAATATAAATCAACTAGGTAAGTTGTATTCAATAGAATATATAAACCCACTTTTTATATATTTATTTCCCTTTCTTATCGGGGGAGGTTATTATGAATTTAACCTAATTAATAATTAAAAGTAGTATACACTCGATCTGTTTGTTTTTGGCAACTGATTATAATTATAATGAATTGTAATAGAAAAACAACTGATCATAATGACTACTACCACTAAACCATACTCCGTTGCCATTTAATTGTTCATCGTGGTTCGATCATCCTCCACACTCCAGCATAGGGATCCAACCCATCGATTGACTAGCAATCAAACCCAATTAAAGACAAAACAATAGTGAAGATGTCGCAAATTAAAAGCGTTGAGTTAGCAGCTACCGGACATGAGGATCATCGGATGTTGAACAACGGTTCATATATATATATATATATGCATATATCTCCAAGACCATGGGTTGCGCCCCGATCATTGTCCAAATCAAAGTGAATGTAATATATGTATATATATATATATATAATATTAATTAATTGATGATTTCAGAAGACAAGCAAATGAGCTAGGTTGTTCGAGCAAGGTCCCAAATAATAATTTAAGAGTTTTTTTTTTTTGATTGAACATAAAAATTAGAGAAAGTTATACTTTACCATATTCGTAATTAAAAATTATTATTATTATAACGAAAACCGCTGTGTGATTATTATTAATTAATAATAATAAATTAATAATTGTGACATAGATATATAATCATAGTAGGTTTTTATGTATTAAGTTTCTTATCAAAAAGTGATATGGCATAATATCATGTGCTAAGCACATCATCACGGCGTTAACAAATAATATCAATGGATGTATATTATGTCATATGTCTTTGTACCTTAACAGCTCTAGACATTTGGTGCTTAATCAAAATCAGGAATAAATCATATGGATGTTTTCACCTCTTTTTCTATATGTTTGTCCACAACACTAATCAATCTCGTGCAGTCCAGCTTATATCTCTTCTTTATCATAAAATTTTTTAAAGCTATAATCCTTCAGTAGGGATTGCCGCAGAGAAGTAGTGTACTAGTTATCAACTGTAATAAATGTTTTTTTATTCCATATATATATGAAAAGGAACAATAGGAGCTGTCTTCATCTCAATGAATTCAATATTCACGAATCATCTCCTTGCTTCACATCATATCCTTTAATCAGAATCCTATATATGGATTTCACCACAAAAGGACGTATATTAATACTAATGATAATAGTGAAATATACAAATTATCATCATCATCGACTATAAGAGATGCTCTCTACCTTACATGTACAAAAGAAAAAACTAAAGCACAAATAACTATTTGTCTGACTTAATATTCAACCAAAAAATATACAAATAAAATTAGAAAAAAAAAAAAAGAACTCAACTTCCTCTTTTAATCTTAGAGTTAGATTCCATCACAGTGAAGTGACATACTCATATTATTATCATTGGCTTTTTTATTTTATTATTTATTTATTTTGGGAACCTAGTTTGTTAATTGGCATTATCTAGCCCTAGTCTTTCACTTTATTATGTAATCTACTCCTAAATTTTGAAACTTGTCGATTCTAATATCAAATTTCACCTTTTCGGTGTAATATCTAACCATTTCAATTTAAAAAGATTATAATACCCTTAACTATTAATTGAACTAAAAAATTAGTAAAACTTCCCTTTCGAAAACCCCCTGGATGTTTTGAAAAAAATACTTCCAATCCTTTATGGCGTATATGCATGGATGCACGCAATGTGTATTTTAAATACACATAACATTTATGAAATACTCATAGCGTGCATCTATATAAGTTATGTGGGGTGAGAAGTTTTGTTAAAAAAACTTTAAGGAGGTTTTTGAAAATTTTCCTAAGAAATAAATAAAAAAATATTTCGATTATATTAGAAAAAAATCAACAAATAAGAATATAGGAATGGTAGTGAGGCAGATTGATCCACTCCGCTATTTGGCTAAAGTAGTGTGGATTGCAAATATACTTCTCCATTAGAGTGAGTCCCTATCAAGTTTGGGGCAAATTGAGCATTTTTTGCCATCATTACATAGTATAGGATTTGATAGTATTTCATATCGAAATATTAAATTTTAAGATTTGTGAGTGTAAAATTAAAATTTAAGATTTGTTATTTATTTATATTTATTTGTCATGCACTAACTAATTTTTAAGTTACTGAATATTTGAGGATCTTATTGTATTTTCAAGTAAAATAAATTAGTTTGCTTAAAAAGTTAAGATTAGATTGTACAATAACATAAAATGTTAGGCTTATATTTGCACCAAATAGCTATTTCCATCCTATCCAATGATAGTTAGAGGCGTCCTTTACCTAGAATTACATTGATTGTTTTAGAATTTATGGATCCGCATAGATTTCATGATTTTTAGTAGAATTTCAGCCAAGACTTCTGTAGTCTAGTGACACCCTTATTGGTAGTTTACACTCTTGATCAAGGATTCAAGTCCCTCTCCCCCTACAATCCCTATAATGTCAACGAAAATAGAATTCTACGGAATTCTTCATATTCGAATGGAATCCTATGTCCCAAAATCTGATGGATTTTATTGGAATTTATTAAATTTAAAGAGTACAGAAATGATACGGCACCTGATCATAGATTTAGTACTTTAAAGGAAATTAAAGTAAAGCGAATATGGAAAGACGAGAATCCTAGGTTAATTGAACCAATAAACACACAAATACATCAGAATACGAATACGTTATGTCTAAATAAAATGGTAAGCTTGACCATGATAAGAGCAGACAGACGATATCACTAATAATCCGTTCCTATAAATACCCACTGCCACAATAAAAAACAGAACACTCTCTCCTCATCACACCACAGAAAACCTTGAAGTGGTCAAGTCTCTCAGACCGGATCATTACCAAATGTATTGTACCATTACGGTGTTATACAGCCATATGATGTGTATTTAAGTATGATACATGATCATATGACACCATACATCTGGTGTCATGTCATCGATATATGGAATTTAATGGATTTTATAATTTTGTAGCATTGAGCAACTTTATTCTGTTGTCTTTTTTATTTCACCATTTTTTTTTAATTTTGAGATAGAAGTAGAAAAGTTACAGATGTGGTTGCACCTAACAAGGAAAAAAATTACACATATTCAGTGATTTAAAATAAAAAAAGACGTGTGTAAAAAATATTCAAGTTATGAAGTATACATTGCCTTTCTTAAAGAAAAAAATTGAATGATAATATCTTATTTCGGACATTTGGTCATTTATTTTGTACGAATGGTGATTTTGAAAAATTGAGTGGCCAAGAAAAAAATCACTAGTTTTCATCAATTTGGAGTTTTATTTTCAAAATTATGAAATTATTAATCATTATTTCGCACAGGTTGAATTCGATACTTGTAAGGGATTAAATGTGAATTTTGTCAAGAAAGTTGTAAGTATTTTTATTTTAAACAAAGTTATAAGTGTTTTTTTTAAGCATATAACTAGTGTGGCACATGCGTTGCACGTGTTTTGTTTTACTTTCGCTTAAATATGTGTGAGTTTTATAATTGGTTGTGTTTGTTTTATGGATATATATTTTGTTTTTAACTAATGGCGGCTAAACATTTTAACATTAATTGTCAAAAAAAAAAAACATTTTAACATTACAATAATTATAGGTAATATTTATAATACGCTAAATTAGATAAATAAAAAATTAATAATAAGGTACAACGAAATTTCCTTTAATTTTATGCTTTTATGATTGGTTTAAGTTGCAATAATTTTATGGCTCCACATATGCTTCCACATATGCGAGTATATTTTACACAAAACTCTAGCCAAATGTTAACATTGTATAGAATAATTATAGAATCAAATGAATTTTCAAACATAAGCAAAGAGAACACCAAATGGAATGGGGAAGCTTAAAAGTTTCAAGTTAGAGAATTAAATAACAACGAAATGACTTTACAGTAGACTCCTCTCTCTTGCTTCAAGCATTGTCAACGCAACCACAAGAAGCAAAGCCATGCCAAGTTCAAGACCTAAACTCCAAGCATTGAAAGTAAGTTCTACAGAAACATTCTAGTGCGGATGCATCAGCATAGCAATAATGCAATATGAATTGATCTAACACCCACAAACCTCCAAATGTTAACATAAAATGCACAAACCTCCAATGTTGATTGTCAATTTTCTGTCATTTCACAAAATTCTAGAATCTGCAATAAATGAAAACACATTCAAGATCACAAATTAAAACTAAAGAACTAAAAAACACGATAAAAAACCTTCTGGGTTCCAAAACTTTCACTACAATGAATAGCACGGGAAGGTGCCTATACATTGAACCTATAAATTTAATAAATTTCAGCCACGCATGTTATGAAAAAACCAATATATGCAATTGCTATTCAATTTTTTTGGTGGCAGATGAACAAAGATCAGAAACATGCTGAAATACAGAGGGAATAAAAAGAGGAAGATGTGAAGAAAATTGACTGTTCAACTCCAACTATTTTAGATTCTAATGTCGTGAATAAATGTTGTAAAAAGCTAACCTTTAAACTCACAGCCTGGGCCAGATTTGCTGATGCAATTGCTTCTTTCATACCTAGTGAGAAATATAAGTAAATCTACTAATTTTTTTTTGATAGACAATTAAGGAAAGAAACTCCCAAATAATTAATGCGTCAGAGAATGTAAATTGAAGGAAAAAAAGACGGAACTACAACAAAACCCACAATTCACAAAAATAACTCAAAAAACAAAACTTGATTGATTTTATCCCAACAAAAGAACCCACAAGATCTTATATAAATACAAAATTCCATCCCAACATACATGAAAAGCACCATAACTTTACAATATAGGAAAATTAAGCCCTACCCCCCACCCCCAAAAAAAATATAATAAAATAAAATAAAATTGAAAAATATAAATAAAAACACATAACATTAGAGACCGCCTCATTCTATAAGTCCTTGCGTTACAATTCAATCAAGTCTAACTTTTCTAATTTTTGAATACCCATGTCCAATCTGACATTGAATTTTAATTAGCCAACAATTATAGTTGTAACATTTTCTCAAAGATAATCACCTAGAAATCTCACAAATATACTAACGTCAAAAGATGGTTCTACGAAGTTAAAGAACATAATGGAGGTACATAAGACCATCACATCCTGCATCTCTGTACAGTTCAAAGCAAATAAGCGTTAAGAGTAGATAAATGGGCATTAATTTCTTTAACAAGCCAGTAAAAAATCTGCGTACTTGTGAGATCCTACTGAAGTCATTTTAAATTTCTTTTTACTAATATGGTTTCCCATCACCACAAGTGCACGTGTCTATAATCAGACTGTGAGAAGCAGCAAATAAAACCAAAAAGAAGAGGAGTTGAGAACAAATGAATGAACTTTTGAAGAACTATTTGATAAAAGAGATCGTCGAGTACAACACAAACAAGCAGCTACACTTAGCCACAAATGCAGAGCATCTAGAAGTGACAAATCTTGGTATTTGCTTCCGGCTTTCTCAAACTTTGTCAACATATTACTAAACAAGCAGCAAAAAAGCAATTATTATAACCAAAAAAAAAAGGATATTAAAGGAAAAATTAAATAAATAAAACTAAGAATAAGAACTAAGTATCCATGCGAATGTAGCAACTTTCATCTTCCTTAATTTGTTCCAGAGAAATACAAAACACAATGATCAAAGCAGAAATAGCCCAAACCAAAAATAGGAAACTTAATACTTAAAAGATTTAGCACATATCCATGTGGATCTACCAAGTCCTTGGTAATTCTTCAACAGACCTAGACAACCAGTTCAAATCAAAAATTGAAATTAAATAAATTATTGAAGGCATATAAATGCTGGTAGAAAGAATATACTAGTGAAGATGCGTTCTCGTTGCACCATTGCTGCTCCTTTAGCAAGCCCAGTTATGGTTTGCTTAAGACCCTTTTTCCTACAATGTGCTAATGTGGGTTTCTGCATTTATTGTTTGACAAGATAATTGTGGAAATTGTTGTAAAAATTATAGTTGATTGGCTCAAGAATTTACGAAATCCGCATACCAATCGGCCAAAACAAAGCCAAACCTCCAAATCCGGCACCAAAACCGAAAAACGCCACATCAATCAACCAAAAAGAAAATCAAAGCCAACAACAAACCTCCATCCAAATACATTATCGGAAAAAAAAAGAAATTTGAAGAAAAGAACAGAAGATGAGTGAAGCGAACATGATAGTATACAGAGAAGAGAAGCTTCGAGGCTACACAAGAATGAGACCGATAAACGCACAATCAATATGCAGAGGGGGTAAAATAGGAATGTCCTAAAAAAAGTGCGGGTAAAACGATAATGATACTGTTCCAAAAAAACAATAACCCAAGGATCACACTTTTTTATAGTAGAGATAATACATGGAAATCTATTAAGAGGAATTATATTATAACTACAGTTGTTTATCACACCACATTATATATACACTACAATTAAAATATAATTTCACGAATACACCACAATTCATTCACAAATTTAACCCTAAAAAAATAATTAAAATGTAAAAGCCACCACATTCCACATCTGTGTGGTGCCCTCGGTGACAATATGTTCTTCCTCTTCTTCGACGATTCATCAAACAATGAAAATTAACGTTGTTTAAGAAAATTCCAGCAACAATTTCATATTTCTGTAACTCTTTCTTTTACTATTTTAATTTTTGTTTTTAAAATTTTATGACACTTTCTTCTTGACAAATTAAGAAATTAAAACGATGAATGTAATTCTAATTCTTTGGTGGATACTAAATAATATAAACCATGGACCTTTACCATATCACAAAGCAAGTGATTCCGCTTCGTGGAGAAAGAAGCAGAGCTATTGAGATATAATAAAGTTTAGTCTAAAAGTGGAAAATAGATGGATTAAAATTCAATTGCAAACTATCAATTTCTTCTATTTGCAAAAATCAATTAAAGAGTGAACGCATCCACATATGGAGCTAGTTAATTTAATTTAGTGCTAATCTTTTGATACTTTTACTTTTTTGCCCTTTTGAATTTAGTTTGATTAGTGTTTTTATGTATCGCATTTGTTGTGTGTGTGAAATTGAGAGGGAAGAGAGAATAAATATATAGCGTACATAATAATGTGGTGGTTACTTATATTATTTCCTAATAATTATTTAAGTAATTAAGAAAATATGGTACGATAAAAAATGTTTATACCCATCTATTAAAACCTATAGGTAATTGAGGTCACCGGATTCATAAAATATAGAGAATCCCAATTAAGACATGAACCTGTCTAGGATATACAAACTTAGGACACATTCGACTTCCAAAGCCCATCATCACATTCGACGTTGATAAGACCATACGGAACCGGAAATTGCAAACGGAGGCCAATAAACCAGAGTACAGACCACCTATAAAACCCTAAGCGACGCTCTTCCGATCTAGCTGCTATTTTCTAAAGCAATGGCTTACACAGTATCCTCAAATCTGATCCAATTTCCAGCAACCTCTTCACAGTCCATTCCCAGGAATCTTTTTCTCGGAGGGAGTCCAATTTCATTCGCCAGAATTCCCCGCCATTTTCTCAGATAATTATTATACACTATTAATTTTGGAGGACAAATTTTTATATACTATCAATTTCATGTCGAGCGGATATTGATTTCTGCAGATTGCCCACGATATCTCCATTGAGTAACTTAAGGATTAAGTGTGCTTCCTCCTCAGCTGCAGGAAGTTCTGCTTCAAATAATAATCTTAATCCATATGAGGTATTATTTGTTACTTTGTGGAGTATTTTTTCTGTTCCGTTCAGTGTAAGTTTGGTCATAAGGAACATGTTTTTGCAATTTATCAAGGTTCTTGGTGTAAATCCCCTGGAGGGATTTGACATGGTCAAGGCTGCATACAGTAAAAAGCGGAAAGATGCTGAAAGGCGAGGGGATGAGGCTACTGCTGCTCAAGTAAGTTCTACGTACTGATGTATATAATTCACGTGTTTTGATGTTATAGATTATAACACGTGCTGATTTCTGGATATCCATTATTGGAAAATGTGTTATTCTCAGTTGGAAAAAGCTTATGACAAGATCATGATGTCGCAATTAACAAAAAGGAAGATGGGCGAGACATTTGGTCCATTTAAGGTACGGTAAATGGTCTTTGTGCTTGTTCTTTGGGGCTTGAGCTGGATTTGCAAAGAATGTCAATGGAACCTTTGTTTAGTTTGAAAGATTGTTCCGGAACGAATTATTGCATTTGTTTGAAGTAGATGTAAACTTCTTGTTCACTCAAAGGGGTGGGGGGGAGGGGTTTGATTCTCATTATACTTGCCCACTATATGCCCAAATTATAATGAAGTAGAATGAGTGGTGAAGATTTAGAGCGTACACAATGGAGTTGTTAAATGTAGCTTGCCACATAAGCTAAAAAATGAACTTTTAAGTGATTGTTAAATGACACGTCAATATTTTAAACTAAGACATTGAAAGCTAAAAAGATTCATTTAGCACATCTACTTACACATTCATTGTAGCTCTATTTTTGAGTTGTAACTAACACATAGCACTAAAAAGGGGATTTAACACCTCCATTGTGGATGCTCTTAGCCAGTTTATGAAATGTGTGTTTGGAAGTAAGTGGTTGTCAAATCTAGTGGTTGCTAGGATTATAATGGGAAAAAATAATGAATAAACATCTCTTAATAAAATATAACTTTTGACTATAAAAAATATATATAGAGGAGGATGAAGTGTCTGATCAAAGATAAAGAAACTAATTTTCCTGAGGAGACCTTGATCACATCAATTAAAGTATTTCAATTTCACACAGTGTTCATTTGTTGATTATCCAAGGCAAACTGCTAGTTCCTGCACAGTAGTTAGTTTCATGAAAATATTTCGTATTAATTATGACCATCGAAAATCCTTTGAGAATGTTAAAACCATGCAAATCTATGATAATTAATGAATAAAAGGAAATAAGTTCACCATGAAAGTAACTTATGAGGTTTCTCTTTGATCTTTCTACAGTAATTCACCTGCCAAAGTTTTCGAATGTAACATTAAAAAATTTTGTGATTTTCTACAAGGGAAAATTGAGCTTCTACTGAGTCTGTGAGCTGTTTAAGTATTATGGGCTATTACCAAGCAAATTTTGATGTCCAGTACAGTTGTTCAAAGTTTGCTCGTGGAACCAGTGACTTTTTTCATTTGTTTAAATCTTAACTTGATTGTTTTCATCTGTGCTTGGTTGAATGAAATTCAGGTTTCAAAGGATATAAAGTATGCTGATAAGCAGCCAATTGTACCATGGGGCCCAAGGTATGTGTTATTTCATTTTATTTGTTCATTCCAATTGAGAATTAATGGTTTTCATGGAATATTTGTATTTGATATTTCTATATTCTTTACTACTATGTTTTTAAGATTCCATTGAATGTTATTTATACGTTGAAATCAACGGCAGCATTTGAACATTCATATCTCATTTCTTAGTTGTAGTGATATATTAATGTGACTGTTCCTTGGGCAATCAATTTATTGTGTGCTCATAATTTGTCTGTCTTATCTGTTCCATGCATCAAAGGCGTAAGAATGGTTTACAGCTGCCAGTTGGACACCACTGAAAACTCGTTGTACTGGTTTATAGTTTTCTTGATTTGTTTGTACTGTAGAAGTAAATTAGATCTTTCAATTTTTTTTCTATTACATCATTTTAATTTCTACTTCTCTTCTTTCAAATCTTTGTTGTCTAGATTCTCTCAGATAACCTTTCAGTGCCTCATTGCAGTTCTTTGTGATTTATGTACTTGTATGGTGATTGTGTTGCCCCCAGGTTCACCAAGTCAGATGCCAAAGATATAAGAATCAACATGGCAATATCAGCTGTATTTGTAAGTAGAAAAATTTTACTGGATTGGAAGGCAGGCTGGCAAAGCACCAAGTCATTTTTTATGTAGCAACAATAGGATCTTGAACTTTAACCACTCCTTCATTCCTTGATGGTTTCTTTTCCATATTATGCTATATGTACGTGTAAGTAACCTAATATATTTTATTTTTGCCATTCCCTTTATGGTACGGTTGGCATAAATGAAATAGAATGATATTACTTATACCTGCTTCAACATGCAACTTTTTTGTGGAATTTCAACAATAGCTTGTCTCTGAGGTTCTTGCATAACTTTATCAAGTTGCCATTCTAGTGGAATAGCGATCCTCAGCTGTTCTCATTATCTGGTAGTTCTCTTTCAACAGAAATAACAAAGTTTATTTCTAATCTTTTCATCTTTCCCTCATTATATAATTTATTGCATCACTTTGTTAAAGATTTGGAACAAACAACGAATTTTTCAAGAACCAGAATCTAATTGCATAAGTAGTAATTATATTACTCTTCTTGGAGAAGGTTACTAGTACTTATGTTCATTCAGTCTATTAGATATGATGTCTGTCCCATGTAACAAATCAATCTAAGGTTTATATAGGAAGGGAGATCAGTCACTTATTAATTAATGTTGCTGATTTTCTTTTGTACAATGTGGGTTTACTTTATTCTTTCTTTTCTTCCTGCAGACAGCTTGGATTTTAATCAAGCGCTCGGCTGAATATAAACCTTTGCAATTCTTGGCCTTTGTGTTTGTATATCGAATTTTTGAGAAGTTGAAGACTTTTGAACCACCTACATCTTCCTCTGTTTCAGTAAGTTGTGAACTGGAATTGATAACAGTTCTCAATCGTCACTGATGCTTTTGTCCAAAATGGTTCTTGTTTGTTTTCTGTAAGGATCAACTCATTGTTTAGATTGTTAGCCATTGAAATTGTATGTTGGTGTTTTCTGCAGGAAGACGGTGAGGATGAAGGGAGAATGTTGCGAATGGGTAAAAGGTTACTTCGATCTCTGGCGCTGGTTTTTGGTTGTATAGCTTTTGCATCTTTGGTATGTCATCCAACTTAAATCGTTTGATCCAGATGGTTCAATTAGAAAAGACATAGCATTCAATATTTCTATTAGTGCACCCTTTTGTCTGGTTGCATTATGAAACTTTATTAATATAATCATATTAGTTACTTTAATCTGTTTGGGTAAAAAATTCTCCAACTTGCAACACTATGGTTTCTTTTGTGCCTTTGCATAATATTACATTGAGGTTGCAGCTAAGGATCTCCTGGATTTTTCTATGGATTTGATCTACATTTACCTGATTGGATGTTTTATTATTATCACTTTATTTCCATTTAATGTATTTGTGATAATAGTTGTGTTTTTGGTTTCATCTTTATGATTCTATGATGCACACTCTTTTAACCTAGCACAACCCATTTGGCAGGAGTTTTGAAAAGCCAAATGTGACTTCAACCACCCCAAAATTTGAATCCTTTTAATAACTTCGTTAAAAGTGATTTCTCTTCCCAAGACCTTTTGGAGGAATCTGGAGCTTTCTTAACCTTTTTCTACAGGTAGAAGCAAAAGCCAAAAGCTATCCTCCCTTATCATTTCGTTCGCTTGATGATGATAAGTTGTTTTCAATTTTTACTAAACGTACTTGACTAAAACTTAATTCTTATCCAGTCCAATCCAATATAATATTTTTTTGCCTCCCAGAGAGAGACCTCAAGGTGGTGGCTTTCTCTGTCCCTTGGAGATATTGATTTTGCAATTCCAAAACTTAGTTGTGTCAATAAATCATTGAACTTAATTCTTATCCAGTCCAATCCAGTATAATGTTTTTTTGCCTCCCAGAGAAAGACCTCAAGGTGGTGGCTTTCTCTGTCCCTTGGCGATATTGATTTTGGAATTCCAAATCTTAGTTGTGTCAATAAATCATTCTTTGCATTAATTTCAACTTCTTTCTTTACTGTTTAATTGCAGGGATACACTGGTGTCTTAAATGTTATTGAATATGGAGTTGGTTATGTACCAATTTTCCTGTATAACAATCAGGTAATGATCACTTTTGATTTCATTATTAGAGAAGCTTTGCGTATGGATGTATATATCCATGTGATTAGTATGTGATAAATTCATAAGATTCATATTTAATCCGCTTGACGAACATCATTTTTTTTTTTTTTGGTATTGTAGCTAATCATATGAGTACTTACAATTTGAAATTTGTTAATTTATTTGTTAGTATATCAAGTTAAGCTTTGACATTTTGTTACCCTTGCTAAAAGGCTAATCAAGTCATCGATAATTTGACTCAATGAAAAAGATCTACTTTTTTTCATTTCTTCATGTATATTCCTTAATTTCTACCGTTTGTTCTTCCGAAGAAGCACTTTTTGAAAAAATGGGTAAGTTTGAGAAGTGATTTTTGTTTATGATAATATTGCAATCTAGGATAATGTGGTTTTATCTGCACTTATTCCTGTTCATCTTGTTATATCTTTATGGACTAAGAAATTGGTTCATGTCCGTTTGCAGGAATTGCTTGTAACTGCATCGACAGCACTCTTTCTTTATATTCTAGCCTCATATTATAGATGAAGATGGATATTTATGTAATCAAGTGTGACAGTTTTTTCGCTGGCGGCAACCCAATTTTGTAGTAGTAATGGCTACGAAAATTCTTAGTAGAATTAGCAGCGTGATGAAACTAAGTAATGTTATCATGTCAGAGGAATTTTTGCTCCATTTTAAAATATTTATAGTTTTCTGGACAGTGAACGCTCGATCGGCTAATGTATTGCGTGTCCGTATATGGTTCTTATTGAACTACATTGTAGGTGTTTTTAATTTCACAGCATATATGTTTCATGTTATTATATATTATAATATAATAATACGCACAAATGCAATGTTGTTTTGTGCATTTTGGTTCGTTAAAGATGAGGTTGTGTACAGTGTGATTTGAAAACTTGGAGCCTGAGATGTAAAAATCGGCAAATTAACAAATGGAAAGGGGGAAAAAGGTTATAGGGCAATGTATATATGATTTCTATATAAGAAATAATGAATTTGTTAGATCTATTTGGAGCTTTCGAAGGCTTCTATAACCCATTCTTGTGGATCACTTTTATGAATTTTATAAAATATTAAGTAACTTTTATTTATGGATTTAGTAAGGCTTTTCAAAACTATTATAGACTTTCAATTTTTTGGAATCTTTTTTTTTTTTTTTTGACATCAATTTTTTGGAAATTTTTATAACTTTATGAATTATTTTGCACTTTCATTATTTTTTTAAAAATATTTTATGTAAAGCTCTTGAAAAAACAAATCTTTTTTATATGTAACTATATTACGTATTAAATAACTTCTACTGAATCAGTTACAAGTAGGAAAAACATAGTTTTCCATGCACAAGTTTATTAAAATAAAATTAACAATAATAATAGTACGTGGCATTTTATAGAAAGAATTATAAACATTTTACCCTTAGACTAATAAATTCATTTATATGTTAGTCGTAAAAAATGTTTTCATGTTTTTGGACCACAATAATTATGGGCTCCAGCTGTCTCACCGGACTTATATCACGTACTAGTCTAGCTGTATTTTTCCACGTTGAGATAGAGGAAGAGAGAGCTCATGAATTTGTTGTAGATCACAAGTACTTAAGAAAATAAAGGTGTTTAGTTTGTGATATGTACAAATACGAAAGGTCGAAAAGAATGAGAAAAGTATCATGTAGCACTTGTTTGAACATAGTCCGCATTTTAGTCGATAAATCAAAATACACAAAGAATATCTTTGTGTATCCAGAATCATATTCACCTGGCAACAAATGAAAGGAAAGGATTACGAAGCTCAAGGATGCATATGCGAAGCTATAACTGTGATTAAGTTGGTGGCTTATTCAACTTATGAGTACCATCTTGAACACTTCCATCAGTTAACAAGTTATTACTTGAAGTTAAGGAATCTGCAATCTCCTTGAGACCCTACAAAAAAGAATGGTAATATCAAGAAGACAAGAGAGGGAATTGAAATATTAGGCGTGATAATATCGCTCAGAAGGAAATGAAAATCGAAACAGAAAAGAAAAATTTTATCACAGTAACTTGGAATTTGGGAGATGTTTCCACATGATCAACACATGGCAGTCTTCTACTTATTTGGGGAAAAAAATATAATAATAATAATAATAATAATAATAATAATAATAATAATAATAATAATAATAATAATAGAAAAAGGAAACCGGTCAGAACAAGTACCGTCAAACTTGGCAATGAATTTCCACCAACTTTCTTCAAATCCTGCACCACCACAATGGAATAAAGAAACAGTTTAGAAAGTGATAAGCATAAGTCCTCAATAGTCGAATGCGACCGTGGTTAATAGCCCCCAACCACATATGAGAGAGAACTATACTTAAACCCCAAGAAGGGGGGGGGGGCTCAGCCATGCCTTCAACAGCTTGAAATCTCATAGGCACAATTTATAGACCCAAAAAAATGCAAATAGAACCTAGTCAAATGCAAATGGGACAAGCATAATAATGACTAACTTTCCAAAGCAAAATATAAATGATAAAACAGAAACAGCATCAAGAGGAGTAGTGAGCATTATAGTTCCATATGACTTCCAAGTATCTGGCTAGCTAGATCACTAGATCAAACTCAGTATTCATTCATAGAAGCTCGACAACTAGGAGATGCACTCAGCTAGGTACTCACAGCAAACTGAAAAGATCTTTAACAGAAGATTTCTTCTTTGAATCTATTGATAATAATTTTTCTAAAAGGGACTGAATCAAACAGAACACAACATTCTGCAGGATAAAAATGAAATTCTTGTTCTAGCCAACTCAAACTTCCACCCCCTAAAAGAAGCTCTTTTTAACAATGCAAACTAGGAATATGGCAAAATATAAACTGAGCATCTTGCAAATTAGTAGCGTGCATTACTACCAATCTAGCATGACTAATTGAAGGAAAAAGAGTTCAGTAGCATTTCTATACCTGAAGTGTTTCGGGCATTTTCACTTTCCTTCCACTAACAATGCTACACAGATACATCACCCCAGCATTTGCAAGCTCCTATAGCAATAAGATCAAGGGAAAACTAAAAAGATTAACTATGAATTCAATGATACATCATAAATTAACATTTCCATTTTAAGAGCAGAATGTTAGTGGAAAATACAAACCCAAACAGTTCTCCTAAACAACAAAAGAAAAATAGTTTATGTGGAATGCAAAATATAAAATTTCTTCAGCAAAGACAATGGAAGTTAATTTACCTGTTTTTCTTCCAATGAGAGTAACTTGCCGTCCTGCAATTCAATATAAAATAAGCAGAAGGGAAGAGCAAAAATGAGACAGCAATAAATTAGATGATAACATTATGTGACTGGCACAGCATGACAAAATCACACATCAACATCAAAAGTAAGAATCTTAAAATTTCAACTACTTGATTTCAATTATTAAAATAATAATAATAATAATAATAATAATAATAAAAAGTTCATGTAAAACTGCAAATTACAAGATTTTAACAACCAAAGAGGCATTAAAGGTTTAGGAGTTGGAAATGATATAATTTGCTTGGCTAGAGAAGCAATATACAGTGATCAATATGCAAAAAAAAAAACTGGAGAATCGTTTCAAGCTAATGGAATTTTTAATTGCCTCATTCTCTTCACAATCCGTGCATCAATATCAGTGACAAAATCAAGTTATATGTCTAACAAAGAAAATTCAAGAATTTAAAGCCTCAACTCCCAACCAACACAAGCAAATTAAAAGCGAAAAAAATTTAAGCAGCTCATGCAGGTGGGGGCACCTTGGCTAAGAGGGTGTGGATGGGTTTCTTTACCCTATTAAAGGCTTTCCTTTCATTCAATTACTTCTGTACTTGCTTTGGATCAATAGGACCAACCTATTTTGCAAATACATACCTCCATAGCATGTTGTCTTGTGGATGATCAGACCACATACAAATTAATGCTGTAAAGAATCGAAGAACTTCCTAAAAGATCAAACTTACCAAACCAGATACCATCCTCTGCAATTCATCCAAATCAAAGCCAATTTGAGAGACATCATCACGTACATCGTGAACCTGTTTCACATGTTGGAAATGTAGGTTACTAATATAACTTTGAGTAACATCCAATCCATAGCTCTTTTTTATGGGTTCCATTTCTACAAGCTGGGATCATAATCTAATTCTTCGGGTTTGTCCACCTAAAGCAGCTGTCAAGACTGTAACTTTCGAAGCCAAGCCATAAAAGAACCAAATATAATTAGATACGAAGACAAAGATAATAATCATCATCTGAAAATTACCTCACCCCTAATTAATTTCGAAATCTCTACTTGCTCGTCCAATTTCCCGTCCAAGTTCTCAATTCTCTGTGTCAAGTGCCGCTTAGTTGCCTGATCAAAAGATCACCAATAAATTAGAATCTCAAATACATTGCAATGTAGAAGAATTTCTCTGATAATAAGTGCTAGTCCGACTTTAAGACAAAAATCTTAGAAAGACAAAATGATATGACTGAACAGATTCAAAAGAGGAGAGTTTTCTCAGATTCCCCGAGAAGACATAAAATCGGTGAAAGGGAAAAAATTCAGGAAATTCCACCATTAGCAATCCAAGTACAGAATTACATATATGAAGCCAAATCATGGTTGAAATGCCGACTACTGAATTAACAGATACATACAGCAAGAGCCTCTGAAACATGTTCCAAATGTTTAGTCAAGTTGGCGACAGCATTTGACATGCTTTGTTTTGTAACATACATAAGATCTGAGAAAGAAAGTCCCTGAAGATTTAAAAGAAAATGCAAAAAGAGTAAATCAGTTCCCCGAAGAATCCTATCAGCAGAATAACAATGCTTCAGTACACGCAAGTTAATGTGCAAAACATGTTATCCTGCCTTCCACCACATGTAACCATAGCCCAACACTCCCAAAGCAGCAGCTGGCATTATAAGAGGTGTTAAGTTACCTTCAGACGAGAGAAACAGTAAGTTAAGAGTGTTAAATTGCCAACAATCTGATATAAGTATGAATGTTAAAGATACTAACTTGAGTTAGAGTTTAGAACAGTAATATCCTTAGAATAGGCCAATTTGCGAACCTCCATTGCTAACTTGCGAACCTGGAAAAGAATTACTAAGTAACACTGCAGGTGCTTTGTGACTACTCACACTCCAGTCATTTATATTCCCGAAATAAATACTCTTTTTTTTTTCTTTTTTAAAACACTGTTAATGGCAGAACGAAATCTTAAACATTGAGAATTCAATCTCATGAAACAACAAAGTCAATTTTAAAACAGTTACTTTCACATCTGAAAATTCAATCTATAATACTCAGATACAAGGGCTAACCTTCTCTAATCCACCATTGCTTCTGTCCACTTCTTGGTCATACTAGCTTAAGGTATCTACTCAGATGAAAGCCAACCTTCTACATATATTCTTGACCCAGGTACATTAATAGATGCCTTAATTAATCAAACAAATATCAGCTATCAACGGTGGTTATAAAGCACTAGAAAATCTGTCTATATGTTACTTCATAGCCAACCTGATGCAGGCCACATTGGTATATCGACTAAGATTCCCACAATCGATTGGAATCAACCCAATAAAGTTAAAATTGGCAAGAGATAAACCTTAAACTCAACTCCAATTCCGATGTGGGACGCATCATCCTTACCCCCTTACACCCCGACTGCGTCAGTCGGCAATCTGCTGGTTAGGAGAGAAGCTTGGTACATGTGACCACTATGGCGCCGAAGGTTGGCTCTGCTACCAACTGCAGGACAAGGAACCCTAAATCTACCCCAAAAGCGCGCTCGAGAGAGGAGGTTTGACACCTACCTTATAAACTGGACCCAAGCCTCCTCCAATTCTGATGTGGGACGCATCACAACCCTTCATATGTTGGAGAAATTACATTTTGGCAGTAAGGTTTGTGTTTAGGATCTTTGTCAACTCTAAAGTCACATTGCCTCACATAAAAGTTTATATACTAAAAAGGAAGTGAGACGGTTATTTATATTTGAAAATTTGAAACCTGAGCATATTTCAGTTTTCTTCCGATTCCATGGGAACATGAACCATAAGAATGGCAACAAATGAGCTTTATTTCATTTAACTTAAAAATGCCATCTAATCTATCTATTAATTAATCCACTTAAGTCTTGGTACCTTTTGCACCGCGATTTTCTCGCCTTTTTTATTTGGTAAATTTTGCGGTAATTGTTCCTTTTCTTTTTAACAAAATTTTTTGTGAAAGAATTTAGAGATGATTGAACCTGTGACCATTAGATTTAACAACTAAGCCTTAACCATTTTGCCTATTTGTTTTGTTTGTTAATCTTTTTTTACTAATAAATTAACATACCAAATTTGAAATGTCAATTCTAAAACAAACTCTAATCCATCATAATTCGTTAATTCACCATCTCTACCTTGAATATTGGTGAGTTTAATGTTATTCGAATTTTTTTAATGCATTTTACATTTTTTTTTATTTGTTAGTTTTATTATGGTCTTTTAAAATGATGCAGGTAACATGTATTTTTTTCCATCATTGTATATATGTACAAAGGATTATATGTAAGAACGTATGTTGACTTTTGAACGATTTTGAATTTTACGATTGCTAAGTACATTGATCTTATTGATTCAATTAATGGATACTTGTATTTCTATATTTTCTACAGGGGTGTAAATATTACATATTTATGTTTAACTATCTAATAATATATTTTAATAAGTTGTCTTGCACGGGTGGTTTAACTAGTTATATATTAAGGTAGTCTTGTAATAAATCAGAATTGACAAGCAAAATGGTTGATGAACTTAAAAGCAAACCATGCCCTCACAAAATTTAAGAAGCAGTTTATCAATGAACGTCAGTATACCTGTGCAGCTACGGCATCTGAGTCGCCCCCATCTGAGTCCCCTGATTTTTCCATTCCTTTTACAAGTTGCTGCCAATACAAGCCATAAAATAGTTAGGGTTAGAAATTTAACAATCCCTTACCAGGTAAGAAGTTCCAAAATCCATATCTAAAAGAGCAAGAGCTGTAATAATATCAATTCAATATGAAAATCTGAAGAGAAATAAAATGGTTCCCTAGACCATGCTCGATAAGCTTTAGTCAACATTTATACGGTATCATCTTAATTGTTTTTCTTTTATTGTTAACCAAATTTATAAAAATAAATAGATAAATAAATAATTAATTAATTAAAAAAAATCAAAGTTCTCATGATACTACTTCAAATTGAATAGCAAAAAAACACAAAAATCGCACAATCAAAAAAATTTTGAAAAAATCTGAATGTTGATATTAGTCAAGGAATACACAAGAGAGATGCACCTAAATCCAGCTGTCCAAAAAAATTTGAAAAAAAAGGGCATCCTTGTTCCAAAAATTCCACTTTAGCCCAGACCCGAGTTGTCTAGTGGCATCCAAGTAGGTTTTCCCACACCTTAGGTCTAGTATTCAATTCTCCTCCCTGACATTCCCCTTCTAATGTTTAAAAAAAAAAATGCATTTCACTTTAAATTTCTTATGTAGACTTATTGTTCTCTTTCACAGCATGTTTAATTTTTTAAACAATTTTAGGTTTTCAGTTGCCAATAGACAAAAATGCAGAAAAACTCCCGTGATACTGCTGCAGTTAAAAATTAATCGTCCAGGTGTCAAGTATAAAATTCTAAGATACAGCTGAGTTTAAAGATCCATCTCTCAAAAATAGATGCGGTCTGCAACAATATATATGAAAAAGGAAAATTAACTACCTGCAGTTCGCCCAATAAATCTGACAATTTACCATTCTTTAGCATTATTGTTCCAGTATACCCTAAAAATTCAATCAAAAAAGCAAAGTAGAGAATTGTATGTAGTCAGAATCAGTTGAAGCTCGAGTTAAAAGGTTACAAAATTTGAACCAATTATATAAATAAAAAAAAGGTTCTAATACAAGCACAAAAACGTAGAAGCGCAGACATACCTGCGCCAAATATGATGAGAATCCTAGAGAGGCCTAAACCAGCCTGCACGGCCATGGCGGTAATTCAGCAAAAGTTGAGTCGCGGAGCCGTTTTTATATCGCAGTCTTTCAGACTTGTTTGTACTTTGAAATTAGCGGGCGCAAGAAAACTACCGTTCCCGCTCTGATCCAATCCCTAACCCAAACGGTTTGCTTGTTAGCCCAATCAACCCAACCGGGCCGAAGCGATGCTGGGCCTCAAGCGGAGTTATTTCGACCCGAATTCACTTGGATGGGATACATTAAGACCTGTTTGGTTAGATTTATAAAATCAATTTATAAAAAAAATTTATAATGAGTGAAAATGAGTGATGAAGATTTAATTGAAATTTGAAATATGTGGTAATTGTTGAGTAATTATCAAATCAACAGTCAAATTATGATAGGTGAATTTATAAATTGCAAAAATAAAAAATACCAAACAAGCTCTTTTTTTTTTTCAGTTTATAATTACAGGAAAATGATTCATATATAACATCAAAAAACAATGTCTTAACAATGAAATCCGGAGGAACACCCATCCAAATACAATAAGAAGTAGAATGAAGACTACATTTTGCCAACCTGTGTGCAGCCTCATTTGCTTCTGGTCGAATTACTTGAAAAGCAATAGTAGGTGAAGATCTCGTGTGAATAACAATAATAAAGACACTTTTCCAAGCACTAAAATAGGAATTGTGCACCATGTTAATCGCGTTGGAAGAGTCAGATTCAATCAAACAACAGCCCGGGAAGCTCCAACCTTGATGGCGAAGTTCATGCTTTCCAAAATAGCCAAATACTCTCCGGCACGGGGATCAATTGACCCATAGAGTCTCAACGAACAACAACCTATCATTGAACCAAAAGCATCCTTGTAAATAACATTGATGCCGAGATTGCTACATCATTTCTTGACTGCTACATCAACATTGATCTTGTAAAAGCTTTGGTTTCTTCCACTCAGTTGTCGCCAATGATGGCTTGCTTCCACCGAGTTGATTCCCCAACTTACCCTGCACAATTTGAAATTCCATCAGGTAGGACTTAGAATGATGGAGAATGGCCTCAACATGGTGCAATTTTCCCTAATGTTAGCAGGTAGACAATATCCAGTTTTGACAAAATAGATTCCTAGTTTATCAAAGTGGCACATTGGTGGCATAGACATAACAAGCTCGCTATCAACCAGCCAGAATAAGTCTTCCACCACTTCCCGATTCCATGATCCGTCCCCCATTAAAGCAATTCCACTAAGCATGTTCCCATTGTGAGGAGACATGGGTAGAAAAGAATTAAGGCTGGAGAAGCAATGGGGTGACAAAAGCATGAATATTAGGACCATTTCCAATCCTCCACTGAATACCACAAATACTGTTCGGTACACCATACCAGCATTATTTTAAATGTTCTTGTTATTTACTTTTTATTGTAAGTACATCTTTAACTTTTTTCTCTCCTTCCATTTTATCGTTAATTTTCTACTAATTGTAAATTTTGTCTATACAGATATTTTTTGTCTAAATATTTTTTTTTATTTGGACGTTAAATTACTTATTTATCCACACTAATTTTAAATAACCAAAATATATAATGAATGAGAAACATGAATTTTATTTTTTAGTTCAAACAACACTATCATAGTTAGATATAAACTATTATTTACTAACTAGTAAGTTAATTGTTAAAAATTAATTATAGAAAATGGTACAAAAAACTTGAGGGCATAATTGTAGTCATAAACAAAGTTATAGACCTTTTCATGCAATTAAAAGATTGTGTACATAATATATTTTGTAGCAGGAATGTAATTAGTCATCTATCTATCTTCTTAAATTAAGGGTAATTGTGTCTATAGCCACCACAATTTCCCCCCCCCCTTTTTATACAGTGTCTATGGGTACAACTATATTACGGTAACCTTTTTTATTTTACCAAAATCATCTTATTATCTTCTTAAATTAAATATCCTTTTGTTTATCTCTTTCCTAATCTTCTGCAATCCTTCCAAAAGTCTTTTCCCCCTTATATTTTGATTTAACATTTCCATATATAGAGTTTCAATTTCTAACCCTAAATCAACTACACATAATTATTTTTATTCATGTGACTATTATGCAATTTTCATAATCAATCCATATGAAGATTCCGGTAGGATTAGCAAAATGTAATGAAAAAATACATTTATGGAGTTCATTCTAATAAATAAATTGGGAGTTCAATATGGTGACATAAAATTCCCCAATCTGTTAATTGACCAATTTATCACAAAATTAATGAACACATTGATTGGATACTAAAAAAAAAAAATAACAACACCATTTGCCTAAATGTAAAAGGAATAAAATAATTAATGTGCTATATATGGATTTTACGACAATAATAATTTTTCCTTAATAATTTTTTCTTATATGTACTCTAATTTAATATATATTTCTTCTTAAGAGAAACGATTAAAGGCAAACCCACTAATAAATATAAATTCTAAATTTTAGTATGTTACATATGTACGTGTGTCTAAACTAAAGAAATATTACATGGTCTTTAATAAAAGCAAACCAACCAATTCAACGACAAATATTGTATTTAAAGAACTTTTTTAGAATTTATATTATCTTAATAAAATTTATATTTTAATTTCTTATAATCTTCACAATAAAATATTATTATACTATGCATTCCTTAAGTTATCTGATATTTTACCTTGCAAATAACAATCAATTTGGTTAATATTCAAGGTTAATCCCTCTCACAATAAGTCTTTTCCTAAAAAAGCCAGTGTTCAAACATGAACAATTGTAATTTCTAGGCCGTCATTTTTAAAAATATGTTAGCCTCTTATTTATTTATTTTTTTAAAAATTGTATATTTCAAGTAATACTTAATATATCACTAGATTTCGTTTCCCACTTTCTACAGTGTTCCCTTAGATAATCAAATTTATTTGTCAGTTACATTGATTGATAAATACTAATACAATTGATAAATGTTGATAACATTTTTATTTGATGTAATTGGTTGGAGATGAGTTGCTATAGTGTAGGATTTGCATCATTTTAGTAAAAAATGTTGCATCAAAACGGTGAAATCTGTTAGATATATATGCTCTTAATATTAGTTTATTCTTCTATTGGATAAAGTAACTTTTTTCTTTAATGTAACATTAAATATGATAGAATGACGCAAAACATGCCTAACACAACATAATCCTTGCGTTAATTTTCTATTGTATTAGGTGGGGTTGGGTCTTATAATAAGCAAGTTGGGTTGCATCCGGCTTGTACTTACTAATCCATAGTTGGAGGCCTATTCGTCTAAATGTAAAGTTTGGGGAGAAAATTGCAAATGGATGCAAAGGTTAGGGGCCTGTACTGCAATGTATCGTGAAGTTATTATTATACAACAAATATTAGGTAAATAATTGAGTTAGTTGCAATTCAAAATGAGCTATTTAAAAAAGTATATTATTACATCAATTTATATAAATATAGGATTTGCACTATTTTAGTTAAAGACGTTGCATCAAAATAGTGAAATATATTAGAGATATATAAATATATATATATACGTTCTTAATATTGGCCTATTTTCTTTTATTGGGTAAAGTAACTTCTTTATTTAATTTAATATTAAATATAATAAAAAGTGATGCAAAACCTGCAAAACCTTCCTAGCCAACCTAATCCTTGCATTGATTTCTATTGTATTGGGTTAAGTTGGGACTTATAATAAAGTTTTCTTAATTGAGTTAAGTTGGGTTCGAGTTATACTTACTAATTCAAAGTTGAAAGCTTATTGTTCTAAATTTAAAGGAAATTACAAATTGATGCAAAGATTGGGGGTCTATGCTGCAATTTATCATAAACTTATTACATAACAAATATTAGATAAATAATTACTGTACATATTTAGTTGCAATTCAAAATGAGTTATTTTAAAAAAAATTGATTACATCAATTTATATAATTTTATTTTATTGACAACATTTTTCTATAGTTATATCAATATTTTTATCATTCTTTTTAGCTGTATTATTTATATATAAACATCAAGTTTTAAAATTTCTTATTTAAAAAATAAATTTTGAATTATGTCTTTTGTACGTAGCACGGGTGTTATATACTATAGTTAGTCCAATCCTATTCCGTTTGAATTTTATTTTCCTTAGTTTTTTTATTTACTTTTCTAGGGATATGGCAGGAGGTTTTGTTGCCGCACTGACTAGTTTATTTTTGTTTTTCTTTTTGAGTATATTTCAAGCACTTCTTGAATTTCCCATGTATTATACATAGATGTATACTATGTGTATTTAAAATATACATAATTTATGTTTGAAATACACTTGACGTGCATCTATATCGGTCACACTTGATGGGAAGTTTTTAACAAAACTTTCGATAAGTGCTTGAAAATTTTCTTTTTTTATTGTAGTTTTATTTATTTATTTTTTTTAAATTTCTGGCGCAAGTGCTTGAAAATTTTCTCTCTTTTTATTGTAATTTTAAATTTTTTATCTAATTTCTGGAACACGGACGGTTTCTATCATCCCCATCCCCATAAATAAAAGAGGGAGAAGGGGAAAACGAATACAAAACCCTAGTGTGTGGGTGTCTTCGGATGGGAATATCTCAAGAATTGAGCTTCCGATTTATTCGTTATTGAAGAATTTCTGTTTTGAATTCTCAATAGTCCAGAGCTGTGTGAATTGACAAACAAGAGGGAGCGAAAATGAGGATTATGATAAAAGGTGGAGTATGGAAGAATACGGAGGACGAGATCCTGAAGGCGGCGGTTATGAAGTATGGAAAAAATCAGTGGGCACGAATTTCGTCTCTTCTTGTTCGTAAATCCGCCAAGCAATGCAAGGCCCGCTGGTACGAGTGGCTCGACCCCTCCATTAAAAAGGCATGTATCTTATTCTTTCAGCTTTTTTCGATTTAAGAATTCGAATCTGTCTACTTCTGGCTTCTCTTTCAGTGGATTTTTTTTTTTTTTTTTGCTTAAGTTCGGCTGAAAATTTTGATTACATCTCAAAAATTGTGGGTTATTCAGTGTTTTGTTATGCCTTTTCTGTTGCTGTGTTATTCTCTATTCGCGGAAGCTGAGCAATAATTTTTTGTATACGTAGTAGTGGTATTATTTCACCTCAGTTCATCTCTTTTTTCGGGGTCTGGAAGTTGAATAGATGTACCCGTATCTGCTACTAGTTGTCATAATATGTGGTTCGCTTGCTTACTTAGCCAGTTAACTAAAGTGTATATGTTATCTGTTTGGTAGCAATAACATACTTGAGGGTGAATTAGTTTTCTTTAGACTCCATTGTAGCAAAAATAAAAATAGGAGGGCTGTGTTGTTTTTTTGTTAAATTTGTCACCTTGTTTCCTCATTTTCCTTTGCACAACTTAAATCTTTTGGCATTCTTATTTTTTACTTTTTACTTTTACTTATTTATTTATTTTTGGGTTGTATTTGCTTGATTTCTGATCTTTTGTATCCTGTGCAGACTGAGTGGACCAGGGAAGAAGATGAGAAACTTCTGCATCTTGCTAAGCTTATGCCTACACAGTGGAGAACAATTGCCCCAATTGTTGGCCGTACTCCATCTCAGTGCCTTGAACGGTATGAGAAGCTCCTTGATGCAGCATGTGCTAAGGATGAGAATTATGAACCTGGTGATGACCCTCGTAAATTACGCCCTGGAGAGATTGATCCCAATCCAGAATCAAAACCTGCTCGCCCTGATCCTGTGGATATGGATGAAGATGAGAAAGAGATGCTTTCTGAAGCACGGGCTCGTTTAGCCAACACCAGGGGAAAGAAGGCAAAAAGAAAAGCTAGGGAGAAGCAACTTGAAGAGGCAAGGAGGCTTGCTTCATTACAGAAAAGAAGGGAGCTAAAGGCTGCAGGAATTGACATTCGGCACAGGAAGAGGAAGAGAAAGGGAATTGACTACAATGCTGAAATTCCATTTGAAAAGAAGCCTCCTCCTGGCTTTTATGATGTTACTGATGAAGATCAGCCAGCTGAACTCATTAAATTTCCAACCACCATTGAAGAACTTGAGGGTGAAAGAAGAGTTGACAGGGAAGCAAGATTAAGAAAGCAGGATGTTGCAAGAAATAAAATAGCACAAAGGCAGGATACTCCATCAGCCATACTACATGCCAACAAGCTTAATGATCCGGAAACAGTCCGGAAGAGGTCTAAATTAAATCTTCCTGCCCCACAGATTCCAGATCATGAATTGGAGGCAATTGCAAAGATGGGTATTGCTAGTGATCTTGTCGGGAGTGAAGAACTTGTTGAAGGTAATGCTGCGACACATGCTCTTCTTGCAAGCTATGCCCAAACACCACGACAGGGCATGACTCCATTAAGAACGCCTCAGAGAACTCCTGCAGGTAAGCAAGATGCTGTTTTGATGGAAGCAGAAAATCAGCGAAGATTGAATCAGTCTCAGACTCCTTTACTTGGGGGAGAAAATCCCATGTTGTATCCCTCTGATTTCTCTGGGGTAACTCCTAAGAAAAGGGATATTGCAACTCCAAATCCTCTGTTGACTCCTTCCGCAACTCCTGGAAGCGCTACTCCCAGGATTGGCATGACACCTTCTAGAGATGGATATTCTTTCGGAATGACACCGAAAGGAACTCCTATAAGGGATGAACTCCGTATTAATGAAGAAATGGATATGCTTGAAAATGGGAAGCTAAGGCCATCTGATTCAAAAAAGGTGCTGCTTTCTGGTTTGAGAAATCTTCCACAGCCCAAGAACGAGTACCAGATAGTCATTCAACCTCCTCCTGAAGATGATGAGGAACCCGAAGAAAAGATTGAAGAAGATATGTCTGACAGGATTGCAAGAGAGAGAGCAGAGGAAGAAGCAACACAGCAAGCATTACTTAAAAAAAGATCAAAGGTACTACAGAGGGAGCTCCCTCGACCGCCTCCTGCTTCTCTGGACCTAATCAGGAATTCTTTGTTGAGGGCTGATGAAGACAGAAGTTCCTTTGTTCCACCGACATTGATTGAGCATGCTGATGAAATGATAACAAAGGAGCTTCTGAACTTGCTAGAGCATGATAATATAAAATATCCACTAGAAGAGAAGACTGATAAGGAGAAGAAAAAAGGTGTGAAACGGGTGAAATCCGTACCTGTGCCTGCAATCGAAGACTTTGAAGAAAACGAACTTAAACAGGTACGGGTAATTGAGTCCTTATTTTCACTTGTAACCTGTTGATGTCAGTTTATCATAATTTTACCCTCCTGTTTCCTTGTACTGGTTTAAATTGTCAACTATATATTACTTTATATCTGAAGACGCTTATTCCACTTGATTTAGGATCATTATTTATTTTCCAGGATAGGAAATGTAGTCATAATTTCTAGCGATGCACTACAATAGTGGCTGTAGTTCTCAGAGGTGACATCATTTCTGTCTAAAAATATTAGGGAGCAGACGAGAGATTTTGAAAATATTAGGGTATGGATGTGTTGGATGCCTGTTGATCTTAAGTTCTTTATAATTTTAAATTTATACTGTATATCTTTATTTTTGTACACTTAATATAGGACATGACAAATGCCATATCGGACAATTGCTCTAAGAATGTCTCTTTTTAAGTATTGAAAATTGAAAGAACATTTATGAGATGGACTCAGGAGGTGCTTGTTGGACCTGTGTTAAGGAGAGTTTAAGATTAGGTGTCTGACATGACACCATACATTTCTGCTATGGAAACACTGTTTAAGTTGAAGTGGCCATGCACCGTAGACTTTCACTATGATCCAAGAACTTTGTCCACTTGAAACATTCTGATTTTACTTCAGAGGTCCAGATTCATGAGCTTGGTTACTTTTTTGCTTGACTGTGCTTAAACCACCTCATTCTTTGAAGGTAATCTATGTCGGTGTTAGTTCAGATGTAAAATAATTTTAGGATGTGACAAGATCCTAATTCCTACACAAACCAATAGGATCTTGAACATCCTGGTTTGGACTGGGAAGACTTTCAGAAGCATTATTTGATATCCGAAGAGGAAAAATTAATTTCAATATTGTTGAATATTTCAACTGTCCTACTGGGTGCGTGTTTATGCGAGTAATATATCAGTTCTATATATTATTTCAGTGTACAGTTTCATAGCATTTTTTTTTCCAAGCCCAGTTTAATTAGTTTGATTAATTCTCAAATTGATGCTAATTATGTTAACTGAGCCTGCAGGCTGCATGTCAAAAAAGTTGAAATATTTTCTTTTTAAGTCTATGGAGTGGTATTATTCTGTCTCTTCCTGCTTATTCAACCTCTATTGTTTGGGTGCTCAGATTTATTGTTTTATGTGATGTATTTATAATTCATGGACTAAGCTTAATTGGTTATATATATAAACAATCAGCTTTTATTTCATCCACCATTTTAACTTGTCAACGCCTTTAAAGTTTGGACAGACTTCCGTGTTATTCTTTTTGGGTTGTAAGTACTGATTTGGGGGTCAGTTTGTTTTGTGTATTTTAATCCTGATTTTCTCATTCATTGTTCTCATGTGGATCTTCTATCATGCAGGCAGATAATTTAATAAAGGAGGAGGCCGAATTTCTGCGCGTGGCAATGGGTCATGAGAATGAGTCACTAGATGAGTTTGTTGAGGCTCACAGAATCTGTTTAAGTGATATTATGTACTTTCCTACCCGTAATGGCTATGGTCTATCTAGTGTTGCCAACAACATGGAGAAGCTTGCTGCCCTGCAGAATGAATTTGAAAATGTCAAGAATAGGATGGATGATGACGCAAAAAAGGCTCAACGTCTTGAGCAGAAGATAAAGGTTCTCACCAATGGTTATCAGGTTTATATTCTCAACTGAACTAATTTCGTGTTTATATATTTTATATTAATTTTGCTAATCTATGAAACAGATTTATTTTTTCTAGTAGATACATAGATATTATGGCTGAACTTTGACAAACATAATGGTTTTTAATTCTTGTCTTGTCTGAAGTTTTATGTGCCTTTTTCCCCCGGGGGTGGGGTGGGGGTGGGGTGGGGGTTGGAGTCGGGGTGGGTGTATAGAGAGAGAGAGAGAGAGAAGCTACTGTCATTCCAGAATCTTTTTCCGGCCTAAACAAGATTCCGGAATCCCCTTTTTATTTATTTGTTCTTTTTTTTTTTTTAATATGATCACCCACTAATTTCATTATCCTTTTTTATTTATCTTTTTTCCTACTATGTAAGTATCCATTAATTTCATTAGTCATGGAATCACGCTATTTGAACAAATGGGAAGAAAAAAATGTTGACAAAAAAGGTCCCAAGTTACCTTATTATCCTTGCATACCAACACACGAGAGAGGAAATATCAGTAGGGATAATAAGGTAAATTTATACCCTTTTGTCACCATTTTTGTCCGCCTTTTGGGTCAAATAGAATAAATCTTTTGATTATCCTTTTTTGAAGTTCTACTTTTGTCCCATTAACCCAATTCCACTACACACTTATTGAAACTGGTTACCCACTGGCAGTTTTTTTTTGTCAACTACCGTGCGTTGTTTTAAAAATCCGGCCCGGAAACCCAGTGAACCGGATGGTGGGCTGGGTGGGGTGAGGTAATTGGACCGGCTGCAATGGCCTGGTTGAAGACCTGGACAAGCCGCCGATTTGGGTAACCCAGTAACTTGGCCTGCGTCCCCGCCCGCCGCACAATGTTTAAAGCTGTGACCCTTTGCTTCCAACATGCCGTGTTAAATTTAAATTAAAAATAATGAACCGGTTAAACTAATGGCCAGGCTGTTATTAAACTTTTGGCCCAGCGTGTTTATATATTTATAAATTAACAATAACTCACTCGTTAAACTTATGACTATGTTATGTGCAACACATGAGTGAAAACTTAGTTAATGGGAAAACCACATTCAAATTACATCCTTTTGGAAGAACCATTTAGTGACCTCTTTGAGCTCTTATAATTCAGTTAGAGTCACTCAGGTGAGGGAAATGATAGAATGCTATGCGGGAAAAGGGTCTGAAAATACTTGAGTGCAACGGTAATGATGAAGTTCCTCCATCTAATGATATTGCATGTTTAATAAGCAACTTTTCTTGTACTTTCTGGATTGCGTTCATGAGTTTTGTACTTAGATTCTAAAAGACGGATTCTATTTTCATCAGATGCGAGCTGGAAAACTTTGGTCACAAATTGAAGCAACCTTAAAGCTGATGGACACTGCAGGGACAGAACTAGAGTGCTTCCAAGCTTTGCAAAAGCAAGAACAATTAGCAGCAAAGCAAAGAATCAGTAACCTCTGGGAAGAAGTTCAGAAACAGAAGGAAGTTGAAAAAATTTTACAGAAGCGCTATGGCAACCTGTTAGAGGAGCGAGAAAGGCTTGAGCGCCTAATGGATGCAGACAGACAAGCAGCGAAACTAGAAGAAGATAGAGCAGCAGAGACTCATGCCACTGAGATTGCTGAGGCTGCGGCCCCTGCTGGGGCTATTGATTCTGCTGGAAGTGTTCAGCTCTCTGGTGGGGATGAAAATCCAGCAACTGCAAATCCCTCTGAAACTTCTCCTGACAATGGTGAAAGCCTGGCTGGTAGAAGCAACACACAGGAGAGTGATGGTACCACCAATGGGTCTGCCAACGGCGACTTAGCTGGAGACCAAAATATAGTAACAGATACATTGACAGTTGAAGGTCAGCAGATTGAGGTGGAACTGAATGTCGTAAATGATAACATTGAAACTGTTCAAGAAAGTGACGCTCTAGAAACGGTGGCTGAAGATGATTTCAGTAAGGAGGATAATACACCGTAGGCTACCACACAAGCTAAGTTGATGCCTAGAATTAAAGGTGAAATGCTGCAGCTTCACATGAATTTCTGGATATTTATAAGGGTGAAGAGAGTTCGTCGGTTTGTGGTACGGCTGTTTGGATTGGGGCTCATTGTTGGAACTCCCAAGACTTGACTGTCCAGTTTGCGGAAGACAGAATCTCCCATTCGGTGGGATGCAACTTTTCATGTTATTGTCCCCTGAAATTGTGAATGGAAGATGGGAAGAGATGGTAACCTTGGTTTGTTTTAATCTCTTTCTCTACATAAATCGACTGGAGTAATATGTCCTATGGCATTTTCTTGCGATTGTCTTTCGAGAGAGATGGGGAGAATTATTGTTCACTGCTGTAAGAAAATTTGTGTCTTTTAACGGTTTGATATGTAATTCTGTACCTACCGGGAACAAAAAGTTTGGAGCTAAGCATTTAAAAAATTTTACCTTTTGAGCCCCAGGGTTTTCAAGTTTGGTACAATTTAGTACCCAAACTTTCAAACCTTTGCCTTTTCTACCTTGTTTGCACTTCCCTTTTGCCCATTTCTTTCCTAGCGAGTTTCAGCCAAAAAAAAAAAAAAACAACAACAACAAAAAAGAAACAATCTTATTAATGCTAAAATTATTTAAATTATGAAAAGGTATTTTTATTTGAGAAGATTTATGAGAATCGGTAAATTTCTAAAGTAGGCGGATTATTTTTTCGCAGAAGATACTACCAACTCAGTATTTCATGTGAAAATATGGAGGCTATAAAGACATTTTCTTGATTTGTTAACTAATTAACTAATTAGATTATTACATGTACGTTGTATAGGAAGATATCAAATCAAATTATACTTAACATCAGTATGAAATATTAAGTAATGTTTGATTAATCATATTGAACTATAATATTTTGATTATCTTGCTGTTAACTAATAGTTATTATATGCTTACTCGATATAGAATGCTATTAAGTGAGTTTAATAGGAGTTGTAAAAATTCCCGACAAACTCGATACCCACGGGTACCCGATCCTGTTAAGATCGAGAGTAGCCGACTAAATAAGTAATTCGGTCGGGGATGAGATAAAAAAATCGACCTGACTTAACAATGTATCGAGAAAGGGTTTGATAATTTTTACTTGTACCCAGCCCATTTGCTCTTTTTTTGGACAAAAATAAAAATATTTACAAAAAACTCTAATTGTTTGAAAAGTAAAAAGATAATAAAACTTATCAAGAAAGCTCAGTAATTTCAATTGTAATTTTAATATTTAAAATACTATTTAATAAACAGAAAGGCAAAACTCAAATATATAAATATATTTCAATTGGCTAATAAATAGGTAATATGAATTACATGTACTAACCATTCCCTGACCCGTCTCTAATTTAAGTGGGGATGAGGAAAAAATTGATATGTACGTTAACACCCGACCCGACCCGACCCGATCCCTTGTCATTCTTATATCTCAGGAAATTAAATATTTTATTTTTCTCCGTGACTATACTGTGAATTTTGTAAATTATGAAGCATTAATTAAACTATATTTGTCATATACAAAAGAAGTAATGTAATAATTAACGACTCGATTTAAAAGTATATTAACAATAATTAAAAATTAATGCATCAGCTAAAGATTAAATAGTTTAATACAAATTACGAAATACTTTTTAGATAAGATATGTATATTATAAAAATTTTAAATTAAAAAATCAAAAACATTGAATATAAATTAATCTAACAAAATATTTAAGAAGATAAGATATATCCAACAAAATATTTAATCAAAATATTTGAAGATAAGAACATATAAGTATCATAATTCCTAATTAATTGAAAAAATAGATAAATATTAATTTATAATGAACCGCATAATCTACCTAACATGTAAAAAATGTCTAAAATGTCCTCACTTGAGATAGTTTTTGCGAGAAAACTGTAGTACAAAGATACCGCAGACTAATTTGTTTATATATATATATATATATATATATATATAGATTATATGAAAAGCAACCACCACAATTATACTACTTCCATCTTAAAAAATAGATATATTCCTTGTTTCACATAAATTAAGAAAAATTTATTTAATAATATTAAAAAGTAAATTTTAATATTATTTTTAATTATACCCTTTCATTCATTAATTGTTCTATCTTAATAATTATATTTTTTATAATTATGTACATTAAATAAAAGCATATAAGAGAACTAATATTTCAACTGCTTTTTAAAAAAGAAATTAAATTATATTTTAGGATGGACAAAAAAAAAAATTTGACCATCTTTTTTATAAAGAGGTATTAGAAAATATCGACTACAAAGAGGTCACCTCGACACACACAAAAAAAATATATTTTTATTGTTTTCTTAAAAGTTTCCTAGAATACATATACACATATTTTTGTTAAGAGTAATGTTATTAACACCACCAGTGCCAAGTATCATATTAAAGTGGCATTAAATCATAAGCTGAATTAAGTGAGTCTTTTATTTATTTATTTAATTTTCTTATAATGTCACATTATACGCTACCTAAACTGCTACCTAGTATCACTAGAAATGGCAACGGGGGTGGATTTGGGGCGGGTATGCCTTCCCCCGCCCCATACCCGCCCCGTACCCAAATTTAATCTGGTACGGGGAGGGAATGGGGCAAGGGAGTTTTGGGGGGTACGAAGAAAATACACATTACTCACTCCGTTAAGAAAATCCTTAAAAAAATTGAAAACTACATAAAAAAATCATTCAAATTATCTCACATCAAACCTAAATTGGTTTGTCAATTAGTTTTTGTTATTTTAAGGAAACTTAAATTTTAAATTAGTATAAATTTGCTAAAAAATTATCAACAAGAAAGTTGTGTAAAGCAGTTAAGTCATATTAATTTATCTTTCTATGCTAGAATTCAAATCCTCAGCTCCTCATTAGCCCTTCTTCAATATCTAAATTTTGTAATTTAATAAAAAAAAAGGGGTATTGGGTCGAGGGGTCGGGGCGACCACTACCCGTCCCCGACCCGATAAGAGTTTGGGGCGAAGAATTTCGTCTCGTACCCGTCTCAATAGTTAACGGGGTGGGTAATACCCGTCACTTTCGGGACGAGTCCCCACGAATATCAGGTAATGGGTATAACATTGACATCTCTAAGCACCACTGGTGCTACATAGGAATGGCAACGGGGCAGGTTCGAAGAGGGTATGCCTTCCCTCGCCCGTCCCGTTAAAAAAATCTCCGCCCCATACCCAATTCAATGGGGTACGGGCGCGGGAGAGGTTCGGGGCGGGTACGAAAAAATTACCCGTTACGGCCCCATTAAAGATAAAAATCTTTAAAAAAAAAAAGAACTGTGAGGCGCGGCGCAACGGCAGAGACTCTGGGATTGGGGTGGACTAGTGAAGACTTGAAGTTGAAGGGTTCGAGTTGGATAGAGACAAAAACAAGAGGAGAGAAGTTGATTTAGAAATAGGACTTGTTTTGTCTTTGAATTAATTTTTTTATTTTAAGAAAACTCTAATTTTGAATGGATTAATTATTAAATTTAATTAAAAATTCAACAAAAAGGGTATTAGTCTAGATGGTTAAGGTTTATTGTTTTGATCTTGGGTATCTGGGATCAAACCCTCACCAACTCACTACTTAGATCTAAATTTTTTTTCCAAAAAAAAAATTAAATCAGGTATCGGGTTGGGGCGAGTTGGGGCGGCCAGTACCCGAACCCAACCCGATAAGACTTCGAGGCGAAATCCTTCACCCCGTACTCGCCCCAATCCTTCACCCCGTTCGGGCCGGGTACCTGCGGGTATCGAGTAATACACATCCCATTGTCATTCATAGTGCTACATAACATTATTCTTTTGTTAAATATTACTCCATCTGTCCTTCAAAGATATGAGGGTAGATATTTTCACAAAAATTAAGAATTGATAAGTAATGTGGTTGAAACATTTAATTTTGTGTACTTCTCCATTTTAGCCCTTATGCGTAATTAATTATTTAGAATTAATACCAATGACCCATTTAGGATGAACACCTTGAATAATATGCCCCAAAAAAAATTTAATTAACTCATTTTTTTGTTGAAATTTGATACTTAGGTATTTTAAATTTTTAATTAACTAGGGGTAAACAGGGAAAGAAAAATTTAAATATAAGCTTGATATAACAACTGGACTATCTTTGTGGACTAACAAAAAGGAAATACTGAACTATTGAACCCTTAACCAAGAACGTGAGAAAATCAACTTGAATACCATTAGACCATATATGTTTTAACAAAAGATGTACTTAGTGTCACTTTTTTTTTTTTTAATTCTTATCTCTTTAAAATTCTCCATTCATTAATTCCACCAATAAGCATGATATCAACAATTTTGATTCGGAGGCAGCATATGTGTTTCTATTATGAAGACACCCAGTGTATGCGATGCATTCTCCTCAACTAATTTACATAGCCTTACATGTGCGTTCATGAGACAAGTGGAGGAGAATGTAACATATATACATTGTGTCTCTGTTATCTCTGTATCATAACTCATCATATCAACGCTTCAGCTGTGAATATTTTGGTTTCATCAATGGTGTATTGGTGTTCTTATCCTACTTAAAAGTTAAAACGTAATATGGTTCCATTAATGGTATTCTTTCTTCCAACTTCTTATAGTGAGTTTTATGAAAGTTTGATTTATTGAAAGTTGATATTTTAGGAGAATGCTTGGCATTATGTAAAAAAAGATTATTGAGAAATGTGAAATTTTATTTTTTATAAAAAATAGTATGTGATTGGTATTAAAATTTAACTTTCACTCTTTATGAGTGCCCTAGAACAAATATTTATATGTATTACTAATATATAAAAGTGGGAATGTGTGTAAAACATTTACTTCCCCATTTTATCCTTAGCTTTTTCTTTTAATACCAAAAATATCCTTGGTGTAATTATTTTATACATTTAAAATATTAATAAATGACTTTTTCTTAACCCATCAAAAGCAAATTACAAAACTCAATTAATAACCATTCTTAACCTATTCTATAGTGAAATCAATTTTTTAACTTTTTGGTTTTAATTGTTTTTTGATAAAATAAATTTATAAATGATATATAATCATTTTTTTCATTACATTTTTCTTCTATGGTACAATTCTAATTTATTAATAGCAAAATTTCATTTATGAAAATTTAGTTCTTTGAATTTTCTATTATAGTTTTTTGAATGCACTGTTTTATTTATTATCACAGTCATAATATGTTAAAACTATAAATATGTGTAACGTTTACTTACACAATGCAATAACATTAAAATTTTAGTATGTATATATCTATTCATCTTACACGTATTTTCAAAATATGCAAATACTATTCAACAATATTCTTACGTTTTCAAATCACATGACATAGCATGTTACAGGAATAATGACATGTTTATTTCAAAGATTGGTAGACCCTATTCAATTTATTTTCTATTTTTCGTTATTCTCTTGTAATGGAGAAATATACCAAAAAGATTTGCAAGCATTTGGTACAGACTCTTACATGTGTTTTCCCTTTTTTTCATTGGAACTCTTATATAACCAATTAGTTTATAATTTGTAGTTTATGATGATTCTACTACATAGACAATTAAAGAAAGAATGGAATTAAAGAAAGAATGGAAAAATAATAGAAGAGAATACTATAGATAGTTGAATAATAATTATTATTCCTTTATGGAATAATAATTAAAAAGCTATTAGCTTGATGTAACTTTTTTTAAAACAAAGTAAGCAATTTTTACTTTTTCTTTCCTCAAAACCATAGAAAAATTTCAATTATCATATAGAAAAATAGGAATTAGAAAGCACTATATTGAGAAGCAATTAAAAAGATGAATGCTACCACAAGACTTTATAATGCGAACATTTCTTTTTATTTAGTTTTTTTTCCCTCTTTATAGTTTTATGCATCTATTATCGTTGTATGATGAAAACTCTTAAATATGTTATTAATCTTTAACGTTATAGTGAATGCTTTTGTAGTTATTATACATAAAATATGTAACGCACGTGTGAAAGATTAGTTCTACTAAAAATGAGACAAATAAGTAACTTCGGTTGGTAACAAATTTTCATTAATTATTACCTCATTAAAATTTTCACTAATTATTACCTCATTAAACTTTTCATTCTCACTACTCAGAAGGTAAATGGTTTTTTCCATTAGAAAAAGGACCAAATTCTGGGCCCATGTTGGGTAACAATTTAAAAATTTATAAATAGCTTTAAAATTCAAACAGAATGTTTGACAATTGTATGAGATTATAATCTGAATTATAATCTGTCACACAGTATTATTTTATTGATTTTATTTTTTTTAAAAAATCAAAAAGTAAAAGTCAAGCCACAATTGTTTACATTTTATAAAAACAACTAATAAAATGATGTCACATCGTATATTATCATCCATATTATAATCTTATTGCTAAACACTTTGTTTGTATTGATGGCTTGGTGTAAGCGTGTCTTGGAGAGTTAATAATTAGAATGATGTGAAAATTTACATCACATCAACGAGATGGTTTAAGAAGTTATTCAATCCAAACTTCTATAAACTTTTAATGATTTTTTTTAATGCGTGACTTTTGTGGACTTTTTAAGATTTAAGTATGAGATTTATCTGAACTTTTGTTTACTTTTATTTAAAAAATTTCCAAGACTTTTTGAGACTTTAGATATTCATTTTAATTTTAAAAAATTATTATAATATATAATATTATGTGGAGCAGCTTTTTTAAATGAGCAATTTCATATCAATAAAATTATTTTCAAAAAAATGAAAAATCAAGTTGGCGCTAAAATTTTTTTATGAAGTTTTATAACATCGTCTAATTCATGACCTTTCCTAAAACCAAAAAAATATAATTCATAATTTCAGTATCATTGTATGACAAAAAATAAAATATCACATACTCTCCTAACATAAGCGGAAAAATAAAATTGGGACAAGGAGCTAGCAAAATAAGGCGTAAATGAAAATTCTTCTCACATGTCGCCCCGATCATTTTTAGCTTGACTGCACAATAATTAAACTAATAATACATAAAATTAAAAACATAATAATCAATCTATGAAAATGAGTAACGAAAAAAAAGTTTGAGGTAAACAAACAATTATTAATCTAAAAAAATAAAATAAATGAGCACTTGCAATATATAAACAGAAAAGAAAAGAAAAAGAAACTGCCAGACACCCAATGAAATCCCTCCTGAATGGTACAACAAAATCTGTATTGTGGAGTGTCAGAGTGATACGGGAGTAACTCGTCCTCCATTCCCATTTAATAAAAAAACATAAAAATTTGAAAAAAATAAATAATATATAAGAATTAAATAAGAATAAAAAGTAAACTAGTTATAAAAAAAGAGACAAAAATCCACATGTCCTATCTTGAGATAGTAGGGAATGGGATGGAGTATGTCATAGAAAAAAATGCGTAGGTAGAGATGGTGGGAGGTCGATAAAAAAAATAGAAGAGAAATTATTTTTTTAAAAAAATATTTCAAATAGTCTTAAGAAATCTCATGGGTGTAGATAAGATTTTTGAAGACACTTTTTCTTTGTATTTTACATATATAGTCTCTAAAAGTCCCAAATTTTAAGAAATCTCACAAAATTCTAGTTATTTTGAATACCGCGAGACTTATTGAGACTCTTAAAAATTCTTAATTAAATACATCAAGATTTTTAAAGATTCTTGAAAAGTCTAAATTGAATACTTTAAAATTTTATAAATCCTCAAAAGTCTTTAAATATCCTAAATGAATACACCCTGTTTAATAGTGTATTGTCGTGTATTTAAAATTTGAAATTTAAATTAATTGATAAATATGGATGATTTTTAAATGGTCGCCGAACAAGAAAAAGCCAATTCCAAATCGACTTCTTAAATTCATTCTTAGCTGTTAGTTTGGCATAGGTGCATTCAATTTTCATTTCCACCTTGGATACTCGTCATCATGCACACCCAAAAGCTGCATTTATAATATATATATATATATATATATACGTATTTGTACACACACGCAGGCCCTGTAGTATCTGCTTTCAATTGAAATTATCGACAAAAATTGCCCCATAACAAGGGATTATTGAAGGGGACGACCCCGAACAGAAGGTGTCGAGCAAATTACTGGGTGAAGGGTAAAAGTCGATTAACTGAAGATTTTTTTTGATTTATTGTCAAATGGTGGTTATTTTTTTTATTTATTGTCAAATGATGGTTATTTTTCACTCATGCAACGTGTTATTATCGGATTGTGTATGTTTGTTCATTTCGGGTTTTGCGACGAATTTCGGTATAATTCGGTTTTCTGGTCATTGCATGACACAAGTGTTCGGTCCAAAAGTGCGGGTACTGGTAATTGGTAAAGATTCCTACTTTTTCAGTTTTGATGGGGTAGATTGGTGGGATAACGTCAAAGATTCATTCGGTACCACATTTGGTATTTCTAGAGAGAACTGTGTACCTTGCTCCACCTGATTTCTTAGCGGTGGGTTTTGGAACTGGGAAGCATTTCTTAGTTTCTTTGGTTTTTTCTTTCCCTTTCTTTCTTTCGGAAGAAAAGAGAATTGCATGCTTCCACTTTGATTTCTTTTCGAGTTTGGGTTTTTATTGCGATTGGTGGCTTTTGCATTCACTTCGGTGAATCACTGAATTGTTGGCTTTGGTGAGTATTTCATTGAATTTTATATCTCTGTTTCAGCAAGTTTATAGAAAAATTAATTGAGTATAATTTTGCTTCCTTCAAGGATGAAGGGACAATCAGATTTTCTATTCTACTGTCTACATAAGAGTATTTTAATGTATCTGTTTTCTTTTGTTTGAATCAGTGAAAATGGTAATGAGAAAAGTGGATCTCCGTTCCGATACTGTCACCAAGCCAACTGACACCATGCGGGCGGCAATGGCATCTGCTGAAGTTGATGATGATGTACTGGGTCAAGACCCTACGGCTGCTCGCCTTGAAATTAAGATGGCAAAGATCATGGGCAAGGAAGCAGCTCTATTTGTCCCTTCAGGCACAATGGCTAACCTTATTTCCGTGCTCATCCACTGTGATGTTCGGGGAAGTGAAGTCATTCTTGGCGATTACTCTCATATTCACATTTACGAGAATGGAGGCATTTCCACAATAGGAGGTGTTCATCCAAGGACGGTGAAAAACAATGAAGACGGAACAATGGATATCGATCTAGTTGAAGCAGCAATAAGAGATCCTGCATTTGAGATCTGTTATCCAACAACTAGGCTCATCTGCTTGGAGAATTCACATGCGCAGTAAGTCTAACCCTTCAGAATTATATATTTTGAAATCTTTCTTTCTGCGTTAAGCCTAACTCCAATCTCCAAATCAATAAATGGATGAGACAAGATAGAAATGTCTGCACACAAACACAGAGATCTATGGTGGTTTACTAATGCACCATTGCAAATTTTTCACTAGAATGAAGAAGATGGTGTTTGATACCAAATTTTTCACCATTGAACAAGAGATGAATATACAAATTCCTTGACAACAAAAAAGTACCCTAGTGCACTGTAGTTGAGGGGACAAGAATTCTAAAATAAATGGCTGACAGATTGACAGGCGGAAAGTTGTCGTTTTTCCTCTTTTTACTCAATTCCTCAATACTTGGATAGGAAGGATCGACTAAGGAGGCACCAATTACTTATCCAAAGTTTTCATTCTCAAACCACATCTTAAGGGGTAAAATGTGCAAGTATGAGAGTAGTAATTTTTATTCTTCTTCCTACTCCATGCCAGTTTATTTTAAATGCTTAGTTTGATGTTAATTCGTTGTATATTTCTAAACGATAGTAGGGATTTTCCGCAACCTTGATTGAGGGTCTGATTCCCCTCCCCTACGCTATACACGCATACCTACACCCAAGCTCCATAGCCTTTGGTCTACTATCCCGATCATGATTTTCATATCTCCAGAGGGGAAAGCACTTCCCTTTTGGGTCAGTTACTCATGTAACTTTTCTGAGTACATTAGAAAAGAGTTCAGGATGTCTATGTCCTATAGGCCATAATGTGGAGATAGCTGTACTTGGAGTTTATGGAATGTCTTTAATGCTACTTTTCTTGGTTATTGCCTCTGTTTTGCCAATAGAATTCTGAAGAGCTTAAGATAAGCAAAATATTAAATGGTAAATCTTTCCACAGAGCAAGTTCCCATGAGTTGGACCTGGGGGTAGTTGGAATCCGAGAGTTCGCATATTATGTCTTATGTAACCTGTGAGATATTTCTTTGTTAACAATGATTTTGAAGGTCACTTGCAGTTTTCTTTGAATAGACCTTGCAGGGCGTCTAAACTAAATACCAACTGAAATGCATTTCTATTATTTTGAACAAAGATGCTATTGCTTATCGCTCTACCTTAGTGGAGACATCTATGCATACCTATTACCTAGAGAGCTAGTAAAAAGCAGTATTTTTTATAATTTAAAATGCATTTTCTGAATTTTTATAAGCCAGAGACAGTAGATTCTACTCGTGGTTGTGATTCCTTGATTTTTTTTTTTTTTAAATAATTGATGCAGCTCCGGGGGTAGATGCCTTTCTGTAGAGTATACGGATAAAGTCGGAGAGCTAGCAAAGAAGCATGGCCTTAAGCTTCACATTGATGGCGCACGTATTTTCAATGCATCAGTTGTAAGTCAAATATTCTCTCTCTCCCTCCCTCCCCCTCCCTTTCCCTCCCTCCCCATCCATAACCATGTAGACTGTACATAAACAAGTAGGAAGATAAATATTAGGAAAAAGCCATCCACCTCTTTGTGGAGAGCAAGCTTCTTCCAAGTTTCATTTTACCCAAGGGAAAATAAAATCAGAACCTATTGCAGACAATTGCTGAATGGGTCGAATCATAAAGTTGTCCCTGTGTCTTGCCATCCTTCTCCTCCCTCTCTTAAACCCATTCTGATCCTTTTTATCATATTTGTGACTCATCTCTGCCATCTGAAATGATTTCTATCTTCAACTGGTTCATCCTTTCTATTAGTCAATAAACAGAGGTGTACCCATTCCACTGCACTGTCATGTGAGATGCAGGTGGTATGTAAACCACCCCATGTCATGCACTGGTGCATGTAATGTGAACCATAACCCCCAGCACTCATGAAAATCCAGGTCAGTTGGTCCCCCATCATTGTACTGGAGGTGTGGATAACAGGCCTACAATTCCACCTAGCATGTTGTGCCCCTTTTTCATTTACTGTTCAAACTCAAAATGCCCAGCCTCTTTACTCTTCACAACAGTTGAGGAGAATTTCACATGTTCATCGTCCGTATGTCTCCTTCATCTGAGTGCCCATTTGATTAAAATGTTATAATGGACATTGCATTCAAGAATATACTAAGACGCAGCCTTCTAGGAGTTAACTGGAAAAGCAGTCGAAAAGTGGCACAGGTCATGTATATACGAGCCATGTTTACTTGGTGGCTAGAATGTCCCGGTATTGAGTTGGACACTTGGACTTTGTCTGTCACATCCATGTTTATGGACATTGTGAAACCTGAGAAAATGTGGACTTATCATAAATTACGCAATATTACTTTTATTGTGTTTCTGGTTGGCATTTTGATTAGATTAATCTGAATTCCAGGCACTTGGAGTTCCTGTTGACAGGCTTGTGCAGGCAGCTGATTCAGTAACGGTACGTGAATGGAAGCTAAAATCAAAGTTGTTCAGGCCTTTTTTTTTGTGTGTCATTTTTTTGAGAACAAATTCCTAATTTCATAAGTCATCACCAGCGGCAGGTTTTTTTTTTTTTGTGGGGGGGGGGGGGGGTATATATAAAATAATAATAATAGATAACTAAATAATTGATGACGACGATGATGATAATAACAATAATGTATTCCATTAGCTCATCTTTTTGCTTTGGTCCCTGGATTCTAGGCTTGCTTGTCAAAAGGTGTTGGTGCGCCAGTTGGAACTATAATTGCTGGCTCGGAAAGCTTCATTGCCAAGGTACAGTGCTTGCGGGTCCTCTCTTTTTCCCCCCTTCATCAGGTGTTGAGAAATTAGTTTTTTTTTCCCCAGCTAATTTCAAACAAGACTGTTCTTTTTCAGGCAAAGATTCTCAGGAAGACCCTAGGAGGTGGAATGAGACAGGTTGGTGTCCTGTGTGCTGCTGCTCTGGTTGCTTTGGAAGAAAATGTTACTAAACTTGAAGATGATCATCGAAAGGCCAAGACATTAGCAGGTAATGTATAACCCAGGGTGTTTT
>CAVNYN010241645.1:0-12603 GCA_963692815.1 Nyctanthes arbor-tristis | reverse complement strand
CTGTCTGAGAGTTGGAACGACAGCTGGAACATTGTTGGAAAGGCCCAGAACGACGGCTGCAAGTTGCTGGAATGACAGCTGGCTAGTCCAGAACGACAACTGCACAAGTCAAGGACGATGGCTGTGCCATGGGGTGCACTGCTGGGCCATAATATACTGGCAAAGGGCTACCGACAGGCTGGAATGTGCTGGGAGACGGCTGGCAGGTGGGCTGCCATGCCACAAACGGATCTAGGCCCTGCCCACGACGCTCTTCCGATCTCTTGTCTATAAATAGGGGTGAACCGTATTGTAAAGAGAGGGAGTGTGGTAGAGAGAATATGTAGAGAGAGGCTCCTAGTGTGGAGTTGTATAAGCGAGAAGTAGCAAATTCTTAAAGGGTTATAGTGATACAAGAGTGAAACATTTGTGTGAGGTTGTGTGAGTTTCATTCTTGTAAACGTTATTATTGTAGTGTCAATAAAATGTTCTAGCATTATCCAAGATTGTCTTTGTACTTTACTCACTTCCGTTCAATATATTCGCTACACGTTTGCGGCCTTTAACCTCAAGCGGTTAGGGGGACGTGTTTGACGTCGTGTGGGATGACGGGTGCAGGCTGACTTTCGTTTCTGCGTGTGGCAGAATGCTAAGGCCGCACGGGTGCCGGTTTTCGTTGGGGATACAAAACCAGCCCGTGACAATATGCTAGCATTTGTAACTTTTCTCTCTTAAAATTTAAAAAAAAAAAAAAAAGCAGTTGCCCCTATTAGTGTGTCTTAATTGTCACGTATGCAAGACTCGCATTCACTCCATCTGATGGAATTGTTAAAGTACAATACATAGGTGTAAGGAGTTAGAATTTGTAATAAATTATTAAAACCACACCATTTTGAATGACTTTTTATTTTATATTTTTAAATCTTGTTCAAACCTTCCTGATGATTATCTATTTTTTTCTTTAAAAAAAAAAAAACTAACATCGATCATTCATAAATCGAAAAATATGCAAACTAGATGTCAAATAAAAGTCAAGTGGATTTTATCATGAACTAATTTGTAACAGCAAACTAAAAACATGACAAAACATTCCTATAATAAAAGTTGTAAAGAGTCTGAAGACTACAAGCTAAAAGGGTAATTATAATATATTTTTTATTAACCTTGTGACGAATAAATATGTGAATTAGTTTAATTAATTAAAGCTTATCTTTAACAACTCAATAATTAAAATGTGGTGAGAGTTACAAGTAGTTATAGAAACTCATAATCAGGGGCGGAGCCTCCATTAGATGAGTGCGTTCTATGGACCGCACTGAACTTCCTTCGACCTATGGGTGGAGACCGCACTGAAATTGGACTGAGAATATCCGCCATTGTCGGTTGATGAAGAGTTGCAGGTAAATACACAGTGAAGGAAGAAGCAGCACCAGAAAACGACAGAGAATGTGTAGGGTCTTGAGATCTAAATGCAAAATTACAAACTTGCCCTTAAAAAAGGAGTTCACATGCTTTCTTTTGAGGGTTGACAGGCCTTCCCTCTTCCTAAATTTTTTTTTTCGAAAGCTTCCCTCTTCCTAAATAAGAATAATAGAGTATTATATTTTTTATATGGAAAAGTGATGATACATAATTTTATTATAGGAGTAGACGTTTTTTCATTGATAATACATAATATTTTTACTACAATTTATGATCTAGTTCTAATATTTTTACAATTTAGTAAATCATCTAACTCTAAGCTAATTATATATATGTGAGTATTGGTTCGCTTGTCAGCCATTGAATTTTTTTTTAAAAAAAATAAGAAAGAGAATGGGTGAAATGTATGTATTACATTAGATCTTATAAAATATGAGAACGTGATATTTGTACGATAAACTTCAAATTTGAAATAGAATAAGAAAAAATTAGTACAGTAACATAAAAACTAGTACTCTCTAATTTTGCAACTCTTAGTTTAGACATGTGGTTGCATCAGTTGGTGTGATATACGAGTTTAGTAAAAATATTTGGGGTGAATAATTCTTGATAGATATATATTATAGGTGTCGATGTGTCAAAATTATAAGTATTTAAATCTACGTGATGACACAAATCTTAGTTTTATAGAACTCGATATCGGTTGACTTGGCAATTAATAGGAATTTGATGCAAAAATATTTACTTTCCGATGGTGTAAATTTTACTGTAGCTCTTACTGCATGTAATCATGCATGTTTAGTTGAAGAGAGTTTGATGAGAAACATCAAAATAGAATTGAGAAGAGACAAAAAATTTTTGACCGCATTCAACTAAATTTCTGGATCCGTCTCTGCCCATAATCTAGCAAGACATTTTATTGCTTGATGGTGAGGTGTTTGAGCATCTTGGTACTCGGTAGGGTTGGGTCTACTCTTTGATCAAATTAATACGGTATACTTATTTTACACGTGTGTGCCGCCGCCATATGAAAAAGAAAAAGAATTTTTTATAATAAAAAGTCTGTCCACTATTGCCCGGATTTTACTATAAATAAATGCATGTCTATTTAAAGGATGGGTGCAATTAATGCGCAATAACAGAAGAGGGCCGGTAATCATAGCAATGGATTTCTTAACTCTCTTGCTTGTTCTATTTCTTTTCACGTGGACATGCATTATATTCCTAACCTCAAATTCAAAGCAGCGGAAGCCCGGCAAGCTTCCACCAGGCCCTCGTCCTCTTCCAATCATTGGAAACATCTTAGATATCAGGGGTCTACCTTATCGGTCATTGGCCAAACTCTCTCAAACCTATGGACCTGTTATGTACCTTAAAATGGGGTATAGAGAAACAGTAGTAGTTTCATCACCAGAAACTGCTAAACTCGTACTTCGAAAATATGATCAATCCTTGTGTGGGAGAAGTGTCCCCGTGGCCCTCAAATCCCTCGACCTCGACAAGAGTTCCATGCCATGGCTTCCAGTCGAAGAGCAATGGCGTAAACTTCGCAGAGTATGGAAAGAACAAATGTTTTCACTGCAAAGACTTGACACAAGCCAGGGCCTTCGTGGAGAAAAATTGAAGAAACTATGTGAATATTTGGATCAATGCTGCATTAATGGTCAGGCTGTGGATTTAGCTGAGGCTTTATTTACGACGTCGCTTAATATGATTTCATCCACTCTTTTCTCTATTGATTTTGCTGATATAGGCTCTGATTCTTCTCACGAGTATATGGATGTTGTGCATAATCTGATGAAATGCATTGGGAGTCCGAATTTTGCCGATTTCTTTCCGCTACTAAAGTATGTTGATCCACAAGGAATTTCACGGCGAACCAAGTATTATATGGGAAAATTAGACGCAGTTTTGGACAAGATAATTGAAGAAAGGCTAGCATCAAGAAGTACATTAGAGAAAAATGATTTACTTGAAGCCCTCCTTGAAATCAATCAGAAGCCAGAGCCTGAATTAAGCCTAATAGAGATAAAGCATCTACTTATGGTATGTTTCCGTTACACTTGAAAAGTCCAAAAGTACTTTTAAATCTGATTTGCTAATTGTGCAACCACCCCTTCTTCTTTACAATAATAACCAGTTGTCCATTTCTAAAATTACTTGAATTTTAATTGTAGGACTCGTTTGTTGGAGGGACGAACACCTCTCCATCTACAGTCGAATGGGCAATGGTGCAATTGCTCCGCAACCCAACGAAGATGTTGAAAGCGAAGAGTGAGTTGAGTGATGTGATTGGACAGTATAGCGTGATCCAAGAATCAGACATATCGAAGCTCCCATACTTACAGGCCATTGTGAAAGAAACTATGAGGACTCACCCTGTCGGGCCCTTGTTAATACCTCACGAAGCTGTGGTTGATGTGGAAATAAATGGTTACACAATCCCCAAAAACGCACAAATACTTGTCAACTCATGGGCACTAGGTAGAGATCCAAGCATTTGGTCCAAGCCAGATTCGTTTATACCAGAAAGATTTCTCGACCTCAAAAGTCAATATTTCGAGTTTATTCCGTTTGGAGCGGGGAGAAGGAAATGCCCGGGGATGCCTTTGGCCAATCGTATGGTGCACATCCTCTTGGCTACTTTGTTACAGAATTATAACTGGAAACTTGAAGAGGGAGTAAAACCAGAAGACATTGACATGAGTGAGGAATTTAATACCGGTCTACACAAGGCCATATCTCTCAAGGCTATCCCAATCAGAAAATGATCTTGTTCTATGTTTTCATATGTTGTTAGAGTGCTTTTATCTATTTCAAAGTGTTAAATAAAGACGATTGTGTAATATTTTCATTTCCGCGTAGAAATATGTTAGAAATTAACATCATATGTATGTTACTTTGCGTGTGAACTTTTTTAAATAAAGTGGGGGAAAAATCCCAAATATGGTTTGTTTATGGTTAAAAATCTCAAATCAAATTGAGCAGTGTTTAGTTTTTTCTGAAGTCATCATTTTGTTATCTCGTAAAAACTAAACTAAACCAAATCCAAACCATTTAGCTTGGTTTGGTTACATTTACATATATAATAAACAATAAGAAAATATGGTTCAATTAGGTTGGTGACTAAGATAAATGGCAGCGACTCTACTCTAAGTTTGGGTTATCCATTATCATTATACTCTAAATCAAGAGTTACGGTGTCTATAGACGCCGCATTTTTCCCGCACTTTTTCTGTGGTGTCTATAGATACCGCACTATTGCAGCGTATCCCCTTTCCCACGCCTTATAATTACTCTATTTCCATGTTTATTATTATGATTATTATTATTATTATTTCCATATTTATTATTCTTCCCCTCTTTTCGCACCTTAATTTTCATCCATTTTATCCATTCACCTCAATCTATTATTATTTCAATATTTATTAATCCTTCCTTTTTTTCATGTTCCATTTCCTAACTGTATTACTAGAATTTTAATGGAATCTTGGGTTTCCATTCATATCCACTAATTTCCGTTATTTGCTCCCTTCATCTGCTAGGTAAATTGTTATCCAATTTTAGCAATCTCAAATCTCCAGCACATCTGATCGTGATGGTCATATTTTCTACTATTCGATTTGCCGTATGTTGTGGAATCCTCCTTACAAAGAAATTCTATTCCTTTACGGTTCTAGATTCTGGTTTCAACTACTGGATTTGAGCATTTATTCAACTTATATAAATTGGTATTCAATCGACTAGCGCTCTATTGCATACCCAAATTTCAGCCATCACAATTGCATAGTGCAGTCGCCTTCAACCCTTGCAAATGGCAGCTACTTCGAAGATTAGAGATGTTAATCTAAAATGCATCAATTGGCATATTAAGGCGCGTTGTATTGCCAAATGGATGGTTCTTGAAACCAAATGTGGAGGGAAAAGCGTTGGAGTTTTTCTTCATTGACAGGGCTATGAGTTCTAGCAGCTCATCTTTCGTATACTAATTTTATTTATATTTTTCATTACTTGATAATTGCTTTTGGTATTATTTTTTGTGGTGTGTTCCTGCTTCGATTACGATATAAGCCGTTTTTTTATATGTATCATAAATTCGATTTTGTCTATTGCGTGTGGTGCCAGTATTTTGTTCAATCTATTTTATATACTTTTTTTATCTATTGTTGTTTAATGATTTCTTCCATTATTTTTTCTTAGTAGAGCCTTGCAACTATCTACTTCTTGCTTGCCACGTTTCGAATGATTTGGTTCAGTTTGTTTTGTCAACTTTCTACTCGGCCAGGGGTCAGATCATTTTTATCTATGATAATATATAAGCAGTGTTGTGCGCCTTCTCCTATATTCTTCTTTTCTTATTTTCCATATCCCTGTAAATGCTCATAATTGCTCTTCAAAATGAACGGGTTCTTCTTCCAACATCTCTTGCTTATAATTGCTCTTCAAATCAAATTCATTAGATTGGTTTTGGTATATTTTACCAATTCACTTAACGAATATTTTGTGATTTTGTTCTTAGTGGGTATTTGCTCTGAAATCTAAACGGTGTTGAAAAGCATTCGTTATCTAATTTTTATTTTTTTAATCAAAAGCATTCACTAATTTGAGCTTCTAAGTTTACCGAGTTTGTTTGTTTTTTACGTTTTAAACCCCTTATGCTGAAAACTTTTGGTTTGGTTTTGCTGCCTTTTGATTGGAACAATGTTGTTTGCCAAATGTCAGAATACTTTGCTATTTTGATTAAAGTCAGATTAATGTATAGGCCAAGAGATTATAACTTTGTTAATGAGAAAAAGTGGGTATTAATTAGAGTTTAATTGGATTTATTATCAATTATTCGAAATAGATTGGCATGTTTTGCCATAGTGGCATAGTAGCACCTGAACAAGTTGTTGCTTAACTAATGAATTTCATATTTACATGACTGGTAATTGCTGTATTAGGTAACAGATCGTATACTGATCAATTTGTGCTTTGCAATTTTCTTTTCATTTTTGAATTTCCTAATGTGAATAGATTATCACAGTATGGCTAGAATCACCACAAGCAATGTTGTTTACTTGGCAAATGCTATTCATTAAAGTCACAAAGTCAGCTTAAGAAGGAGGCTTACTCCTTTGGGCAACTAAGTCAACTTAATTCGTTTTATTAGTATGGAGCCCAAAATTTTATCAAAAAAAAAAAGGTATGGAATCCAAAAGCCTTTTCTGCCTTAGTGACTAATGCTCTCCCTATTATTTTTAGTATATTGTTGTATCAATCCTAGAATTGCATTCCTTATAGGTAATTCAGTCTTCTCCCCCAAATTAGATGGTTTTGGAATTAAAGTCTTGATTCCTTTGTCTGAATATTTAACAAAATATTTATGTTATTTTATAATTTGACTTTTTCTGCCACTTGACATGTTTTTCTCCCCTTTATTAAACATTCTTTAGTGATATATGAGAAGGCGAAATTAAGACATACACCAAGTTGTCTGCAAGTTTTACCATTTTATTAGCAAATTATAATCATGCACTCGATTCAACAAGCTACGAACTATGAACAACTAAAATAGGGTCCTAATGAAGGTTTATAACCTTTTTCTATTCATCTTTTAGGTTGATGTTTTTTTTAATTGCCCTTTCTATTGGGTGTTTGCATTTAATACTATCATGCTCATGTAAGTGTTGCAAATCAAAGAACTGGGTTTTCAATAAAAACCAGAAAATAAACTCAAGTAGCAGAATAAGATGTTCGGGAAGAAGAGGCAACAAATTCTACTTGGGCAATTGAAAGAAACATGATCATTCAAAAAATGAGAGAGAATGGTGATGTTGGAAGCTCTTATTCAAATAATGGTTTTCTTCTTTCTTTTAAAATGAAATACTTGGACGGTGAAAAACAACTTTATTTTAAAATGTCGCCAAGGCTACAACCTTCTTTCATTTCTATTAGTATTATTGTGTACCATGGTTTGTACTTTGGAATTCATGATTCTTTGAAGCCCGTAGTGCTGACTCGAAAGATGCAGATTAGTACAATTAACTCATCTCATCGTGTTATAAATAATTATTTAAAACATGTGGAATAAAAATGTGTGAAGGGATGTATTTGGGATTTGGAGCAGCTGATTCTTATCATGTAATAGCATAACATTTGGATCAATTGATAGAAGCTGTGTGATACAATGCTTATGTATATTTCATAAGTGTTAAACATATGCAGAGAACAGTGTTGCCAATTTCATGCATTGTCCACATATTGCCAGCTTATTGTGAATACAAGATAGCTTCTTCACTTGCTCTTAGTTTGTTGATCACAAATGGGTGTTGGTCTTATCCAATTGACACAATTAACAGAAGAATGATGGCGAGATCCGGTAAAGCTGTGAAGCAGAGGAGCTCAATGGATGCATTTATTTTGATCCTCAAAAACAAAGGTGCCAAATCTTTATTCAAGAGTGCTGGTGGCCTGGCTCAAATATCCTTCGTGCCACTGCTGGTGTTGGTGTGCTTACCGGTTATGACAAGTTTCAAATGATTGTGTTGGAAAGAAATATGGCACAGGTATTGGTTAAATAACGTCAATATATTAGGTTAGAGATAGTGGGCCTCTGGTGAGGTGGAGAAAGGAGGGAAGAGAAACTACAAATAGTAAACATAGTAGTGTATTTATTAGGTTAGGATTGTTTAACTTCATTTATTTTATTTTTCAAGTAAATTAGATTTTACGGGTTGCAGTTTACCATATTAGTAATGAGTTATTATGACTTGTGATGGGTGATTTTGTCGGTAAATATTTAAATTCTTTCATAATCTCATTACGTTATGCATGTTTGATTTTTTCATAATCAAGTTTTACTATTGGAATTTATTTCTGAAAAATTTGTTTTTCTTCCCGTGCATCTCACGGGTGTTTAACTAGTATGATTTTAATTGAAAGGTTGTTTGATAACTTTATTCTTATAAATTTGAGAATTTGAATCAAGAATTAAGTTAATAAATTTGAAATCAAATTCTTTAGTTTAGTTATAGTTTGATTATTGGTTTTGAAACGGAAATTATAACCAAACTATAAAAAACCAAGTGGTTATGTGTTTTAATATATAACCACACAGTAACTATCCAAAAATTTAAAAACTTGAACCAAACCAACTCAAAAGCTCAGTTTTGATTTATTTTGCCCAATCCTGTCGACAAGGTAGGAGAGTATTCTAAGTTCCATGAGTCAAAAGTTAGCTTCTAAATTAAAACATTTAATTATGAAATGTTTAACAATTATTTTTTCCTCTCATCCATCAAGTCAAATAAGCTAATGTCACTTTTGCCTATATATTTGGCTTTGAATTTTTGTTTTAAGACCTTTTTGTCAGGATATAGGGTGTGTGTGTGTGTTTGGGGTGTGGGGAGTGATCGTCGAATTAATATTCTAAGATAACTGATGGATGAGATCACAACTGGTGACAGTCACCCTACACCGGCGCTGCCTGCTTCTTTCCATTCAGCTGCCACTCAAGAGGGGAATTTTCAAGAAAAATTCAACTAGATGCAGCAACAGTTGAATGCGGTAATGGCTATACTTTCACAGCGGTCGCCGGTGACTTCTCCACCTTATGTCATTGGACAGCACGGCGTGATCTAAAAATCAGACGTATCGAAGCTTCCATACTTACTGGCTATCGTGAAAGAAACTATGAGGATTCACCCAATCGGGCCCTTGTTAGTACCTCACAAAGCTGTGGTTTATGTGGAAATAAATGGTTACATAGTTCCCAAAAACACACAAAAACTTGTCAACTCATGGGCACTAGATAGAGATCTAAAAGTTTGGTCCAAGCCAGAGTTGTTTATACCAGAAAGATTCCTTGACTTCAAAAGTCAATATTTTGAGTTTATTCCCTTTGGAGCCAGGAGGAGGATATGCCCGGGGTTGCCTTTGGCAAATCGAATGGTGCACATCCAATTGGCTACTTTGTTACACAATTATGATCAGAAACTTGAAGAGGGAGTAAAACCAGAAGACATTGACCTGAGTGGGGAATTTACTACTACTCTACACAAGGCTATACCTCTCAAGGCTATCCCAATCAGAAAATAATCTTGTTTTTTGTTTTTATATGTTGTTAGAGTGCTTTTGACACGCTCCACCCCTAGTACCTCTAACTTATTAGGAGTGTGACATGCGCCGACGATAAATTCCAACTAAAAGCTAGAATTTACTGTCAAGGCTCGTGAACATACTAATTATCCTAGAAAATTTTCGACAGGATCTCCCCTAATTTATCAACAAAAGCCAACTTATATCAATTCCTAACGCCAACATATCAACATCTCACTATAAGCAACATCACCTCATAAATCAAGAAATATACCAGCCCAAATATGGTTTACACAACTCCTAACTATATGCTAATAACCTTAACCATGTCACATTTATAAATCATAGAATCAACAAATCCTGTAGCAATTTCCTTTCGTTAAGTGGTGGCTTAGTTCTCGAAATAGTAGGCTCAGCCACAATGTGTTATTGCCCAAACTCTAATTGCTACCTGCTGAGAAAATCATTTAGAAAACTCATGAGTTAACTAGCCCAGTGAGTGGAGTTTTGTAAATAAGCATGCTTCTGAAAATTGAAATATAACTTTTGCAAAAATATTGAATAAAACATTCAAGTCAATTCTAGACTTTTATGATCTGAAATATAATTCAACATAACGTCAATATTGATAGAATCATTTCACATTAGAAATATCATGGACATCATTTCTTTTGATAATCATGATCGAATTCAATATAAAACATCGTGAATATTATTCATTTAATAATCATCATAAAATCCACTTGAAAACATCATAAAAATAAAATCATTTCATTTCAAGATCATCATAGAATTTTCCCTAAAGAGTATCCAACATCACATGATCATGATACAAGTCATACGCGTGTAGACACCAGCTTGGGCTATAGGTGCCTTATGACCCCTTCGCCCTAGGCGGCACAATAAACAGCTTGAGCTATAGCTAGCACATAGGCCCCTTCGCCTAGGCGGCGTTCATTAGGTCAGCTTGAGCCATAGGCCCCTTGGCCCGTAGACGGCATATCATTTGGTCAGCTTGAGCCATATAGGCCCTTTCGCCCGTAGGTGGCATGATTATAAATATAGGATACAAATTGGGGGGTTTTTATATATCATAAATCATGTATCAACTCAAACATTCTTTAAAATCATGAAACATCATCTCATAAAAATATTCACATGAACTTTTCTAAAGAAATATCAACTTTTGTGAAATTCCATAGAAATACATTCGTTATAAAACATTGCAAGTTTTTATGAAATCAAAGCATATCATATTTCATTTAGAAAGAAAAGTAGAGGACATATTCCACTCACCGGCTAGGCAACAATGCAGCTCTTTTCTCGTTCTATTTCCTTTTTAGTATTTGGCATTTCCTATGACATTATATAAAACTTTACTTAACATTTAATTCCTTTATATTCGTCAATTTACACACATAACTAAATTTTGTCACTTATCCTTGCTTCATCCTATTTACCTTCTTTTTAGCTTATTTGCTAGTTAAAGATTTTCTAGTTTAAGTAATCATCTTTCATCATTATATACTAAATTAGAAAGCTCAATAATTACTCATCATTTCTACACTTAACTCTTCCATCAAACATGTGCATCCGTTATTGAATCAAGGCTTTATGCAACTCTTAAATAAGGATCATTAAGTTTTTCCCGTGTTTGGACAATGCCCATTTAAAACCATTTTATACTCAATAACGGTATCATATGTTTATGAAATTTTCCCATAAAGTAGAACGCCTATATAAGTCCATCATATATAAAACTGAGCTCAAGAAAACTAGGTTGAGAACACCAAAATATTTTTTTCCGATCCCAAAATCTGTTATCGGGTCTGCACCATCCCTCTTCACAAAACATGTCATAAAAACACCTACCGACCTCCAAATGGTGTCATTCAAATTTTCAATAATAGTACTCATAGAAGATCATTTTCAAACTTGTATCTTGTTAAAATTTCACTTATACAATCAGTTATGACCTTCTAAAGTTGGAAGGGCAGAACTCCTTGTATAATCTAATTCCTGTCTCGATTCTTTCATTAAACTTGTTCATATATGCTTGGCTTCCCATAATTCAATATTAGCATCTTATGCTTTCCTTTTCATTAAAGAAGACATGACTTTCCTTCTTTCAATTTATCCAAAACTTCATTTTCGTTTAACAAAATACTATAGAATTCACTATAAAATCCCAAAGAGTACTTCATTCAAAAATTTCAACTTCAATTTTTCCTCCTTAGCTAGAATTTCGTATACTAACTTTGCATAATTCCCTTCTAATCTTTATATAATTCCAATTTCATATCTAAGCATAATTCCACACCATCTAAACCAATAGAAAACTACATCAACATCAACTACTCAATTCTATAAAATTTTATTAAATCCATCTTTAATAACTTTAAACCCAAAATCTCATACCATGTATATGACTTCAAAAATTTTCAAATAAATCTAATCCATATCAACAACTCAACATTTTCCCCCTCTAGGATTCTCAAACCATACATCAAAATTCCAATTTCTCAATTTTTGGGGTTTATGAAAATCAACCCATAATATATTATAGAGACTAAAAAAATAAAACCAATTATTCTCTCAACATTACATCAATTATTTAACCTCAAATCATAGGAATAAACCACAAATTTAACACCCAATAGAAAATGCATAAACCCTAAAAATAATTCTTTAACTTACCTTTATGAAATTTCACAAGAAATTTATGCCATCAAGGTGTAATTCCCTCACTTTCTTCTCTTTTTCTTCCTTTTTCTTTTTCTTTTCATTTTTTTCCTTCCATTTTTTCCTTTAAGTAGAACTCCCTGTGTCTGCTCTCTCTCTCTCTCTCTCTTCTCCATTATTCTCTTTTGCTAATCAAAGACAAAACACATATAAATATAGGAAATTGCACACAAAGTCCCTCAACTTTAGTAACTAATTTAAGTTGGTCCTTGACAAATCTTATTTAACCATAAGTCCTTCAACTATTAATTCTTCAACTTAAACCCCTTTGATTAGTTGGGCTTCGACCAAATAATTAAATTTTGACCTTGAATTCACTATTCAACCTTTGACTTTTGGTCTATAAAATTTGGGATGTCACAGCTTTTATCTATTTTGAAG
>CAVNYN010241624.1:0-11017 GCA_963692815.1 Nyctanthes arbor-tristis | reverse complement strand
GAAGCACATTTTCCATTGGGCAAAACAGGGCATCCAATCAGATTTGAACCAGAAGTGTCCACACATATGTAAATTTGGTATAATTGGCTATTCCCTGATGCATCACTATTGCATTCTATGCCTGGAGTATAACCTATTGCGTTCTTTATGGCATTTCTGATACTGCTCAAGCTGTAAAACCCGTCATCCGGATTAATCCCTGTAAAACCGAAATGCCGTCTGACAACTTCCTTTCGACAAACTTTATATATAAACCCAAGCCAAGTAAGTACAAGTGCTGTTTACCTGAGCTCTGAAGGATTTGGAGAAGGTCTATCTTAGCTTTGAGGTTGAGGGCATTTTTGAAGTAGCCATGTTGGTCCAGAACTGATTCCGAGCAAGTGCCGTGTTTTTCCCATTCATGTGACCAAAACGACGAGCCGCTGTTACTTGGGCAGGAAAGTGTAGGCCAATCTTGTTGCATTCGACTAATCAAATCCGAGATCTACACTCAAATACACGAAACTTTTAACTTACGGATTTTACGCCATCTTTTGATACACACAAAATAATTCACAGTGTTGACTTGTACCTTCTTTTGATCGTAAGGGTTGCTGGAATCACAGTTTGAAGGATAGGAGCCATCGTTGTAATTAGGCCAGAGTCCATGGATGCCAAAGTCTGTGAAGGGCTTCCCTGTTGTGGGATAGCAACAACTTTGTTTTGTGTCACAATATGATCCTGGCCACTTCTCATCAAGAAACCCATGGGGGGGGGGGGAGGTTCATATTCATACTTATTATCGACCAGAAACAAAGGCACTTTCTTTATTATTATCTAAATGGCTTAATTAATACCTGTTGAACGAAGTAGAAGAAATCGAAATCCTGGGCCGTGGATAAAACCAAAAGACATTGCAATAGCAAGAGCTTCATCAAGATCGAACGGTCGAATTTCGCCTCCATTACTATCTCTAATCTAATTTTCGAGCTTGTTCTTGAGTAAAGTTTTTTGACGTATTATTCGGCGAAATTAGGCAAAATGAAGAGATGGGAACATATGATGAGGCTGCAATATGAACGTAATCGAGTTGTTGTGTTGTTTAGGTGGGAAATTGAGTTCAAAGATGAATGATAATGGCTTGTTCCATTTTATTTGTGCTTCTTTGATGGAGACAACTTAGGAGTAGAAAAATGTTTCATAAATGGATCAAATTTGGATATTCCAAGGAACCCAGTGAATGTGGGGTTGACTATTGAGTTTGGTTTCATATTCAAGGTATCATTTTTAGTATATTATCTATTCGATGCAACTTAGTAGTATCATTTTTAGTACAAAACACTGATAATGTCATGATGATAGCTCCCGAAAGCACCCACCTGGGACATGGCCTCTCCCGAAAGTACCATAAAACTACTCATATGTGAGAACCTTATGATCTTTTTGGGATTAGGGCATAATTACCTGATACTTTTTTGCATGGGATGATTTATAAACATAGGCTATTCTTACTTCGGAAAGCAAGCTTTTTAAGAAAGCAAATGCTTCAAGATCTAGAGATTTCTTTAGTATAACAACAATTTTTTATGAGAAGTCAGTTCGTTGAGTGTGTGAAAGCTGCAACAAAATGTATTACAGAGAGATCACTCAATAATTTAGATAAATTACAGAACAATTATGGACAGATAAATGATATAATAATATTGTATATTAACCTAAGACACTAATTAATTATCGTATCACACGTGCTTGGTGCTAAACTTGGCGTGTAGTCACTAGTGTCATTTAGGTCTTAAAGTTTCAGTATCCTTGTTGACGTCAGATAGCTTCTGTATTTCTCGCGAACAATGGGGATAAATCTACCCTTGTCTCTTCTTAATAAGATGGAAGATGACCACCGTATAAATCTTTAAATCTAAATTAGACTGAAGAATGATCTTGTCTATCACTGGATGAAATTAAGCAGATGATATCGAAAGCCTACGGATATGCAAGGATTTAATGAATTTGAAGGTGCAATATGCAATTCTATGTACCATTTTGTCTAGCAAGACAGAAATGCACCTAGTTATGGACCCGAAATTTTAAGTTAAATATATCCTCACAAAGGAGCTTGCTGTTGCAGCGCTTGCTTTGCAGTGCCTGAACTATAATTCAAATGAAAAACAAGGCATGGCAGATGTTTTAGCAGCAATTGAGCAACTCCAAGATTTGTCTTAAAGGAAAAACTCGTCTAAATCCAGTGGAGTTCGTATGTCAGTAATGAGAGAAAAATTATCGACTACTTATCACACAGGGCACGGTAGACAGAAGATGGCTAATTAGCATAGATCGATCTGAGATGAGGCCGAGCTAGCCAAATATGGTCCAAATATATACAGTTTCCATACACATATAAATCTGGTATAATTGGCTAGTCCCAGATGAATCGACATTTATGCATTTCGGATGCTGCTCAAGCTGTAAATCTGTCCTCCAGAATAATTGTGATTATTACAATGTACCAGCTAGATGCCCATATGTAACTTCTCAAATTAATACAACAATACTGACTGATTTTCTTTGACTCCAGGGGCTCAGCCTCTTTCTTGGGATACAAGAATCAAGGTGGCCATTGGTACATGGAAATTAGTCCTGGTGTGAAATTTTTTATAATTATTATAATAGTTACCACGCATGTTGTACATGAGTTTTATTGTATTTTAGGGCATGTCAGCTGTTTTAGCAGCCCGTGAACGACTCCAAGATCAGTCTGAAAGGAAAAAATTCGTCTAAAACTCGAATCTGTTTGTCAACCCTGAGAAGAAATTAGAGTCAACTTATTACACAAGACATGAAATACCTTTAGTTTTAATATGAAATTCTGTAACTACTTCTTGTCTTATTTTAAGTTTGATTCCAAAAATGGTACAACTGGATAATCTGTCAAAGTAGCCAAATTACTGATCAACAATTGAATAGATAGAAAGATTTGGTGCATATAAAAAAGACTTTTAGAATGATGGAAACTGCACACTTGAAGCACATTTTCCATTGGGCAAAACAGGGCATCCAATCAGATTTGAATCAGAAGTGTCCACACATATGTAAATCTGGTATAATTGGCTATTCCCTGATTCATCAATATTGCATTCTATTCCAGGAGAGTATAACCTGTTGCATTCTTTCTGGCATTTCTTATGCTGCTCAACCCTGTAAAACCGGAATGCCGTCTGAGAACTTACTTTGGACAAAATTTATATATAAACCCGAACCAAGTAAGTACAAGTGCTGTTTACCTGAGCTCTGAAGGATTTGGAGAAGGTCTATCTTAGCTTTGAGGTTAAGGGCATTTTTGAAGTAGCCGTGTTGGTCCAGCACTGATTCCGAACACGTGCCGTGTTTTTCCCATTCATGTGACCAAAACGACGAGCCGCTGTTACTGGGTCAGGAAAGTGTAGGCCAATCTTTTTGCATTCGATTAATCAAATCCGAGATCTACACTCAAATACGTGAACTTTTAACTTACGGATTTTACTCCATCTTTTGATACACGCAAAATAATTCATAGTGTCGACTTATACCTTCTTTTCATCGTAAGGGTTGCCAGAATCACAGTTTGAAGGGTACGAGCCGTCGTTGTAATTAGGCCAGAGTCCATGGATGCCAAAGTCTGTGGAGGGCTTCCCTGTTGTGGGATAGCAACAACTCTGTTTTGTGTCACAATATGATCCTGGCCACTTTTCGTTAAGAAACACAGTTAAGAAACAGTTCATATTCATACTCATTAGCCTCTTTCTTTGAATGGCTCAATTGATACTTGTTGAATGCATTTACGAATATACTATGCTTCACACCCGTGTATTTCACGGACATATTATTATAGTGACAAAATAAAATATAATAGAGTAGGAGAACATAAAATAATGAAATTATAAAATCGAAGAAAGCAAAATTGAAATCCATTAGGCAAATATGAGATATATCTAACCAAAATATAATACGTAGACAGAATCTCAAAATAAAAATATTAAATTAAATGATTGAAAGGAAAAGTATAATAATAAAGAAAAATCTGATAATAATACTGAAATCCAGATTGATATATTATCTATTTTCATGTAATTCAAACATATTAGGCAAATGTGAGATATATCTAACTAAAGTGCAATATGTAGATAGAGTCTCAAAATAAAAATATTAAATTAAATTATTAAAATGAAAAATATAACAATAAGGAAAAGTATAATAATTGAACTAATAATTTTTTTATTAATTCTTATTTTTATTTCCTTTAAAAACAGTAAAACTTGATAGTATAATCTATATTAGTTTCACACCTGTACATTTACGGATTACTATACTTCACATGTGTGCTTTTCATGGATCTATTATGCTGAGAAAGTAAAATACAATATAGTAGAAGAACATAAAATCATGAAATTATACAATTGAATAGAGTAGAATTGAAATCCATTAGACAAATATGAGATATATCTAACAAAAATATAATATGTAGATAGATTTCTAAAATAAAATATTAAATTAAATTATTAAAATGAAAAGTATAATAATAGAATAATAACGTCAGCAAATTGATTTTTTAAAGAAGCCAGACAATATAGGGGAAATAATTTTTAATTGTGTCCGACAATCAATTGAGCTAGACAAACTCTGTTTATATATAAATATATATATATATATAGAGAGAGAGAGATTAGCTCACTTGATACGATATCCATAAGAAGGAATGATAGCCTCCTAAGAAGGCAAACGAGTTCTTCTTTGTGTTTAATTTGTGAAAACCTCATAATGGTCGTTTTAGAATGAGGACAATATTTCCCGACGTACCATTTTGCATTGGATGATTATAAACACAAGACAAATGAGTTTTCCGTATTTAATTTGTGAGCACTTCATGATGATCATTTTAGTATGAGGGCATTACTTGATGAACTTTTGTGCATGGAACGATTATAAACATATGACAAACAAGTTCTTTGTGTTTAATTTGTGAGAACCTCATGATCATTTTAGTGAGAACCTCATGATCGTTTTAGAATGAGAAAATTACCAGGGGCAGATCCAAAGGATGCTCCCCAGGTCCCCGGTGCAGCCCAATCTGGAAAAAAAAAATTTAACTTGTAAAAAAATAATAATAAATAAAAATTATACATACAGGATAATTAAGCTATGTATATTAGGGGGAAATTTTTTTTTCGATCCAGCACACCCCACTTTTTTTTTTTTTGGCTTCGCCAGTAGACATTACCTGATGTAATTTTTTGTGCGTGGAATTAATGATTTACTACCTCCGTCCCACAAAGATCGTCTAGTATTTCTTTTTCGGCTATCCCAAAAAGATAGTCCAGTTACCATATTGAACATGTATTTAATGTTCCATTTCTGTATGTACTCATAATTAATTATTAATATTCAACTACCTATACATTGAAAGTCTTTTAAATAATTAATGAGACATAAGGGTATATGTGGAAAACTAAAATAAAATTTCATGTTTCAACTATATTTACTATTATTTTTTAATCCACGTAAAATTACCTATCGGACTATCTTTGTCGGTTGCAGGTAGTATAACATATAGGCTTCTTAAGAAATTGCTTATATGGCTTTAAAAAAAAAAAAGGAAAAAGAAAATGCTGATATGCTTACTTGGGGAAGCAATCTTTTAAAAGAAAATGGTTTGAGATCTAGAGATTAGTAATCACAATTATGGAGAGATGAATGATGATAATATATTTGTATTAGTTAACCTAAGAAGTTAACTAATAATTGAATTACATGTGTATGGTCCTCAACTTGGGGTCCAGTGTCAGTTAGGTCTTAAAGTTTCAATATGGTTGTTGACGTCCCGTAGCTTCTATGTTTTTTCTCAAACAATATAATATCTTTTTAAGGTATGAAAAAAGTGTGGAAACTACACCTTGGGCAGGTGCACCTAGGAGCAATAATGAATTAAAGCACAGTCGATGCATAATAAATCTTGAGTTGCGGTAAGGCGTCAGTCAAATACATGCGTGGGTTTAGACACACTGGTTAGAACAATGTATGAAAGTATCTTGAGCTTGTTCTTTAGAACTTTGTGATAAATAAGTTTTAAATTTATAGGAGAAAGTGTGGTGAGAATGTAAAGAAAGATTAGTGGGTCGCGTGAATTTTTTTTTTTTTAAAGAAAATATGTAGTTAGTATTGATTTAATAAATTTTAAATTTATGAAAAGTTCTAGAGAACAATCTTTTAATTAGAAGACATGATGGAGCTATGCATAGTATTTGGAAGGTGATATCAAATGAACTAAAACTGTAAAATCCGTCAAAGGTGAACTTGTCAAAGCTCTCTAATCTGTCTAGAAGTATATTTTATTGATAGTCATATAGCTGATTGTCAAATCATAATAGAAGAGTATCATTTATAAGTGGTTAATTAGCAATCTCTAACCATAACCTTTCAGGCTATTGTCCAATCTAACCTTGATCTTTGAAGCTTGATAATTTTAACTTCAAATCTCACTCTCTTTTTTTTTTTTGCACAATCTAACATTTTTAACTTAAAAGGACAATAATATTCTCAAATCCTTTTAATGTGTCTGATTTGTATGCTTTTCATGATGATGATGATGATGATGATGATGCTCTTTATGTAGACGATAACTTGGGGTTGAGTTCTTCAGAGGTGGAGGGCACTGATATAGAATGGATGGTAGAATGGATGAGGAAGAATTGGAAAAAAGAGGACCCGGCCGAAATTTGAGAATTTGGTGTTTGGACGTGTCCAAATTGAGCCCATAATACTTTCTTGGAAGTGAAATGACGAGATGAGAAGACCAAGGCTCACTAACCTTAAGTTCATGAGCCCCGTCAATTTTTCTATGTCCCAATTGAGCCCACACATTTTTCTCTTTTTCTATTTTTTCCAATTTTTGTTTACAATTTATTATTTTACACTTTTGGGCCTGGGGTTATGTAGGGCTATCTAAGAATTTTTCAGACTTTGTTTTCATCATTCATTGGTTAATACAATTTGTGAGATTTCCCTCTCTTGGAAGTTTTATTTTCACAAGGTTTTTGCTTGAATGTATTTATGCTGCGTCAAATAGCAAGAGCTTCACTAAGATTAAGAAGTCAAACTTAACCTCCATTATTCTCTGTACTCTTATTTTCGAGCTTGTTCTTGAGTTAAGTTGTGCATTATATGTAATCTTTTTCACATACTTATAGGCGAAATTAGGCAAAATGAAGAGATGGAAACACATGATGAGGCTGCAATATGAACATAATCGAGTTGCTGTGTTGTTAGGTGGGAAATTGATTTCAAAGATTAATGATAATGACTTGTACCCATTTTATTCTTGCTTCTTTGATGGAGACAACTTAGAAGTGGAAAAAAAATGTTTCATAAATGGATCAGATTTGGATATTCCAAGGAACCCAATTATGAATGTGGGGTTGAGTATTGAGTTTGGTTTCATATGCATGCTACAATTTTTAGTATATTGTCTATTCGATGCAGGATTTGTAAGAAACCAAACTTAACGGTACTATTTTTAGTATAAAACACAACTGATAATGACATGACGATACCTTCTAAAGTGCTCACTTAGGACACGGCACCTCTCAAAAGTACGGTAAAACTACTTATATGTGAGAAGCTCATGATCTTTTTGGGATTAGAGCATTATCCAATGTATTTTTTTGCATGAGATGATTTATAAACAGAGAGGCCATTTTAGATAATTGTAGGTATGCTTACTTTGGAAAGCAACCTTTTAAAAAGCAAAAGCTTCAAGATCTAGAGACTTCTTTAGTATAACAACAATTTTTTATGAGAAGTCAGTTAGTTGAGTGTGTGACAGCTGCAACAAAACGTATTACAGAGTGATTGCTCAATAATTGAGATAAATTACAGAACAATTATGGAGAAAAGAATGATAATAATATTGTATTAACATAAGACATTAACCAATTATTGTATCACATGTGCATGGTCCTAAACTGGGGGTCTAGTGTCATTTAGGTCTTAAGAGTTGCAATATCCTTGTTGACGTCATGATAGCTTCTGTATTTTTCCCAAACAATGTGATATCTTACACCGGATAAATCTTTACCCTTCTCTCTTCTTAATAAGATCATGGAAATGACCACCGAATAAATTCTTAAATCTAAATTAGACTGAAGAATGATCTTTTGTATCATTGGATGAAATCAAGTGGCTGATATTGAAAGACCTACGGATATGCAAGGACTTAATGACTTTTAACGTGCAATATGCAGTTCTACGTACCACTTTGTCTAGCAAGGCAGAAATGCACCTAGTTAGGGATCCTAAATTGTAAGGTAAATATATCTTCATAAAGAAGCTTCCTGTTGCAGCCCTTGCTTTGCAGTGCCTGAACTATAATTCAAATGGAAGACCGGACATGGTAGATGTTTTAGCAGCACTTGAGCAACTCCAAGAATATTTGTCTTAAAGTATAAATCCAGTGGAGTTTGTATGTCAGTAATGAGAGATAAATAATCAACTACTCATCACACAGGGCATGGTCAACCGAAGATGGCTAATTAGCATAGATCGATCTGAGATGAGGTCAAGCTAGCCAAATATGGTCCAAATATATGTAGTTTCCATACACATACACATATAAATCTGGTATAATTGGCTAGTCCCAGATGAATCGACATTTATGCATTTCCAGTGCTGCTCAAGCTGTAAATCTGTCCCCCAGAATAATCCCCGTGTTTATGCATTTATGCATTTCCGGTGCTGCTCAAGCTGAAATGTTGTCTGCAAACTTATTTACTGATAAATCTATAAACCCAAGACGAATAACAGATTGTTGTACATAAATGCAATTTACTAAGCTCTGAAGGATACGGAGAAGGTCTATTTGAGCTTTGAGGTTAATGGCAGTTTTGGAACAGTCGTTGATCCAGCACAGATTCCAAACATGTAGATTATAGCTGGTTTCTTAAGTCTCATCAATAGGGAAAATGAATATGTATGGATGTGTTTTGGCAGCAAAATGAACAAGGTCGATTTGTCGGGTTCATTGGGTGTGAAATTAAGTTCAATGACTAATGATAATTGGTTTGTCCATATTCTTTAATAAAGACAGCATAGGAATATAGAAAGCTTCATAAACGGATCAAATTCGGACATCCCAAGGTTCCCAAAGAAAGTGACATCGAACATTGAAACTTTTCATGTAATCAATCATATTAAGATCATATAAAAGTACTATGATTTGTGGTATGTGATTCAAGGATCCATGCCATCTTTTTTGACTTGTTTGGTTCTTCACTGTTGAAAATTTAGACTTTTATTGATCCTCAAACTGTGAGAGTTTAGATGATGAATAATGTATATGACAATTGGGAAAGGCTGGTCAGAGCCACGCGAAAAAGAGAGGAATTTTGGGAACTTGCTCGTGCCAATTCCAGGGAATCTAGCCTCAGCTCTTTTTCTTCAGAGTTCAGCTCCAGGTTCAGTTTCAATTCTCCTGTTCCTCATCATTTTCAGGGCCCTGAAGGTTCGTCTCGTCTACTATGATGAAGCAATTAGAGCTCAAGGGCGAATTTCCGGCTATGTTAAGTGTTTAGGTTACAGATGATAACTAATTGCTTTTTGTTTGTAGATTATGATTTATGTTCCCTTGTTATTTTCTTTCCAAAATTTTCCTTTAACACTTCTCAAGTTCGGAAGATTTCTCAGCAAATCCGATATTCATTCAGCTTCTTCCAGCACAAGCGTCCCACTTTTCAGTGGAGACAGCACTGGGGAAAACCTTCCTATTCCAAGATCTGAATATGGGCTATCGCAGTTGCCTGACGTAATGCTCATTTCTTCCAATGAATTAGAGAACGCGATTTTATCTGATGACAGAAGTAAAGGGATGGGAGAAATTGTTTATGTTTATCATGGATGGTTGAACACACACATTACTCTTGATGCTGAAAAGCTAGGATGGGGAAAGGGACAAAAAGCCATTTCTATCATGTATATTGATATGCCAGGTTTCGAGGAATGGCTGGTAGGTTTTTCTATGCCGTCTTTGTGAGCCTTATGAATTTGGTTATGCAAAATTTCTTTAATCACCAAATGTTTTCGAGAAGAAAGTGCGGCTGCTTCATCACCCAAACCTGATTAAACTCATTGCTTATAGTAACAAGGATGACACCAAACTTTTAGCATACGAACCGGTGCCAAACAGAAGCTTGGATAATCATCTGTTCACAAGTAGGTTGCACTTCAATACCTTGTAGTTGCTTATATTCCTGTTTATTTATGACGAGAGGGAAATTACAAGGAGCTTAATTTCTATATAGAAATCTGTTGCTAGCTGAGTTCCTTGTGTTTCTCAAATTATTATAACAATACGGACTGATTTTCTTTTACCACAGGGTATCAGCCTCTTTCCTGGGCTACAAGACTCAAGGTGGCCATTGGTGCTGCTAGAGGTCTTTCTTTCTTGCACAATGTTAAAAACAATGTGATACATGGAAATTTTAAATCTTCTACTCTTCTTTTAGACGAGGTAGTTCATCACCTTGTTATCCGTTTTGCTTGGTTCAGCAGAAAAAAGGAAAATATAACGTTCTTGCTACATTATGGGGCAGGAATTTAATGCCAAGTTGTGCGACTTTGGCTGCGCTAAATATAAAGTAAAGTATGAGTCTCCGGTGGGCGATTTATATGTGACACGGTGGGAAATGGACTATGCCGCACGTGAGTACATAAACAGAGGTTCAGAAATTTGAGATACTTCTTTTCCACTATTTTTGCATTCTGAAAAAAAAAAAATGGATATGATTCTACTCTCTTCTGACAAGCAGGTGTTTATACAAAAAAATACGATGTTTATGCCTTTGGGGTTGTTTTACTGGAACTACTATTTAGGCGTCGGGCTTCTGAAGAAGGAGAATTTCTGGTGGATTGGGCAAAGACATATTTGTCTGATGAGAGAAGAATATACCAAGTTGTGGACACCAGACTGGAAGGCAGATATTCTCGAAAAGGAGCATCTTCTGTTGCAGCCCTTGCT